>JABXJD010002755.1:0-44916 GCA_013375575.1 Percina caprodes | reverse complement strand
TTGTTTTAAGAAAATTACCCAAATTGAGTTTGATATCAATGTGTGTCTGTCATACAGTATGCAGAGCTTAGAAAATAAAAAAATGTCCATCAGATTAACATTCTGTTTTAGGGAATCACAATGCCTAATTCATTTTCAGCAGCCTGTCCACGGCTCTGGGAAAAAGCTGTTTCTCAGCCTGTTGGTCCGTGTGCGTATGGTTCTGAGCCTGCCTGGAAAGGGGCCTGAGTCCATATTTACTCAGAGAATCCAGATTACGCAGGTAATTGTGTTTACATGCACTGTGGTGACCTAGTTACTGTAAATCCACATATACATGAAGCAGGTCAGTAATCAGCCTTCTACCCAACCTTATTTTGAGAGCAAAGCTCTGATAGAGATGGAAGATCTGGGTCGTTCCTCTGCTACTTTCTCCATCTGAAGTCTTTGTCGTGCACATGTGTACATGTAAAGATGACAAATTACAGGAAAAACCTTAGAAAAGTATGTGAAAACAATGTTATACAGCCCTAATATGCGTATAACCTGTGCTTTTGAAATGACTGTCATCGACATATAGTATATAATTGTGCCTATATTTTTTTGTTTTAATTTAGCTGTGAAGAATGATGTGAATGACCTTTGTTTATGGATTAACAGAGTTATTATTGGTATAAATCAAGTTGAACACTAAATCTAATTAAATAAAGTCTGGAAAACGAAGAAAGGGGACACTGATCATGTTGTGAGAAGACTTATTTGCTCTTATGATTATTTTTAACCACAGAGAGAGGCCTGGGGGCTTTTACACTTTAATCTACAGGTTTCTTTATTTTCCATTTGTTCCCATCTACCCACAACTCCAGGTGTTGGAGGGGGGGGGGAGTTCCTCACTTTGAACTCCAGATGGGCCTTTTCTTGACTTTGTTTAAACATGTTGGGGCCATCCCACTTGTCTCCATGCCCTCTCCCTTTTTCCCACAAACCCCCTCCTCCTTTTCCTTTCCCCACCACCACTCCTGCTCCTCCTCTTCCCTCCTCAAACACTGACTGAGCCATTTCTGTCTTTACATCCTCGCTCTAACAATTACCCCCCTTCAAAGCTAAGGGATAAGTAACACAGGGAAGCAGGATGTGTTCTCATGCATTTACAGGATTGCAGGTAGTTGTAGGTATGTTACAGCTCTACTGTTACAGCTTTACTATAATTATGTTGATAACACAGCAGTAAAGAAGCAGGAGTTCTGGCTGGGAACCCGAAGTCTACTGCTGAGAACCATGTTTAAGACTTCTTAGGAAATATTACCAGTTGTTGCAAGACACAAGTGGTGCTTTTCCTAATTGCACAGCAGCAAATTTCATTTTTTACATGGGGTTTGACCAATAAAAGAAAACAGAATTATATTACAGCTGAATCACTTCAAAGCACAACTTGTGCTGATGTTGAATATCTTACACAGCTAAGTGTTTCTACTGCTTGTAGAGCATTCAGACCCTCCAGTTAAATCTGGCGTACATTTATTTTAGGACTAGAAGCTGTTTAAGGCAAAGTGATCCACTATCACACTTCTTCTTTGGAAATTTTTAATTATTAATCAATCTGGACAACTAGCTAAATAAATAAAATGTTTTAAAAAATGTATTCTTACTTGTAGCAGTTTTTCATGTAGCTGTGGTCAGAGAGAAGCTTCTATATGATTGCCAACAAATGACATGAATGGCTGAGGGTTGATTTAATTAAATAGCAGTAAGATGGGAATGTTGAAGCTTTTTATAATGTGGTAAATGTTAAATTTCTTTTATTCTGTCCATGTTCTGCATATTCTCAGTTAAAACAAATGTGTGTGTGTGTGTATATATATATATATATATATATATATATATATATATATATATTGACTGTTATCTCTGTCTCAAACGCCACTTTATATACCTCTAACGTATGGCTTTATTTAAACTGCAAATGCATAGAAGTATGGCGGAGGCCAAGCTGTGGCAACCTGCGCGAGGGAACAAGGGGACTACTGGACTGTCGATGCCTAAAGCCAAACACAACAAACTTTAAACATTAAAATAATTCGCAAGCTATATGAGGATCCTGCAGCATGGTTTAAAGAACATCAGAAAAGCACATCTCATCACAAACTTTTTTCTATCTTTGAAATCGATGACCAGTCAGTGTCTGGTGTTAGGGGGTCTCTCTCTCTCTCTCTCTCTCTCTCTCTCTCTCTCTCTCTCTCTCTCTCTCTCTCTCTCTCTCTCTCTCTCTCTCTCTCTCTCTCTCTCTCTCTCTCTCTCTCTCTCTCTCTCTCTCTCTCTCTCTCTCTCTCTCTCTCTCTCTCTCTCTCTCTCTCTCTCTCTCACCATCCACAAAGTCAGTATGACCAGGGATGCATTATATATGAGACACATCTTCTCTGCTACATCTCAGACAACAGAGGATCCGCAGCAATCTCTACTGATAATACACACCTATATCTCTGCACATTCACACAGTTTCAACCATCAGCCATGCTAACCTGGAGATGTCCCCTGTGAATAATACATGAGCGAATACCCATTAGGCTTCACAGACGGACCCAAGATCCTAATTCTGTGAGCGAACGGGGAAGAATTCTTAGCCTGTGGTTCTAGAGAGGTAAAATAGGACAAGACAGGGTGGGTGCACCTACCGCATACAGCGATCCTCGTAGATACAAGCTCCTAGGTTGACAGACAGATAAGGGGGGGAGAAAGACACCATTAGAGTCCAGTCATGATCACACATTTCCATATGTAATGGATTATGTAAATATGTTCCTGTAAACCCTGTAAACCCCTGAAAAGGCTCATGAATGTTGTATACTGTCAAATTCTGAAAGTGATCAATACTTCCTGGAGGGAGAATAATCCAAGAACAAATATTCAAAATCTCCCTTACTTAAAGCAAAGCCATGAAATCACCACACATTACAAAGGTTACAGGGACTCAGATTTCACTGATACATACAGTATATGATCTCAAATGCTCTATGAAGATGTTGTTAAAGTTAGATTTAGTTTGAGTACTTCAATTGAAATTCATTTCTTTGCTCACCCTTTTTTGCACTTATAGATTAACAATTGGAAATTTGTCACAGCTACCCATTTAATAATCCTTGAAATCTGTCCAATCAGCTTTGTTTTCAGCACCTTGAACCAAAAGGTCTCCACTAGGCCGATTCACCTTTGTGTCTTAATTCACACTGTACATAATAAAAAAAATGGATGAAAACTGGATGAAATGACATGCAATTCACATGAAAGAGCAGGAACATGCAGGGATGTTAACAATAATAATTTCAGCTTTAAAATATCCAAATCCCCTGTGTGATGGATATAATAAACATAGTTAACCTACATGTGTCTAAATTAGGGTGTGAGCTTTTCTTGAAAGCCTAATCAAGAACATGTCCCTCTCAGCTTAATATTTTTTTTTTTTTTTTTTTTTTTTTTTTTTAAATCAAGCTATACTTTGTTACACTCAGCTCAACACCTGAACACATGAACATCAGCTGAGTCCGTCAACACACAGCTGATGGGGGGGGGCTCATCAAGGTTACCCAACTTTACCATCATATGTTCCAAGAAACCAGTCCCCACACAAGGCTGTTGACATGTTAATCAACACTTCTCTCCTATCAAAACTAACTAGCATTTTAGCAAATAAGCCAATGTTACTACCAAACTACAGGTAATTTATCTAAAAAACACCAGCATTAAATTATTTTATTTTACAGACACATAAAAAAAATAAAAATAAAACCTATTCTTGAATTTGCCCCTAACCTGAACACCTAATGCTACTATAAATTCAGAAATCCGGATGCAGTATTGTATCTCTGCTCTTTTGTCTTCCAGTGCCTTAAATTGAGCATTTGCAGCCAGTTATAATTCAGTGCATCATGAACAAGAATTTGAAAAACAGAAAATATGCGACCCTTAGACTGGCAGAGCGCTGATGAAATTCTCTGGTCAATTTGAAGACCAACTGTTAAGAAAACACAGTCGGACAGTTTTAGGTCTGAGCCTCACAAATCCAGACGCATCAGGGGGGAACGTACAGCAAGAGGTAAACATTTACCATAATAGTCCAGGTCCTCAAACAAAGAGCACAGTTACAGTTGTATTATCATACCAGAGAGAAAGTCTGTTTATGCTGCTGCTGCTTCAGGCTGTCATCTCTTTATCACTGAAGTGCAATGTAAAATATAATCTAGTATTTTAATCAGTTGTGGGCAGATATACAGAAGTGAAAGCTGTGAATACTGTTTACAAAAACAATTAACAGATTTTAGTTTGACTCTGAAGCAGCATTTAACACATGTTGGTGTCTTTAAGTGAGTGTGTCATTTTATCAAAGAGTGAGTATGAAGTCAATGTAATCCAGTTTGCAGATCAACAACAAAAAGATGGATTATATTCAGCTTTTGTTTATGCAAGTAGGCCTTTGCAAGAAGGGATTCCTGGCACAACTCTGAAAATACTTGGCAGTATATATAAACAATTTTATTGTGAGACCTAATGTGTTTCAGCTTTAGCTTTTGCCCAAACATGCTGGCCTCACAATAAAAGTTATTTTTATATTACAAGTGTTGCTGGATAATTGAAATTGATTTACTGGCCAAAACATAGGAGTTTAATGAAATCTTAATTCAACACACTCCACTCTTTCTCAACATTTGTTTTCATGTTTTGGCTTGGCTATAGTTTGACGGGGGCAAAGAACTTCTAGAACTTTTTAAAGATGTATACATTTTGAATGGAGATTTGGTATATGTTGGAAGATTAGGGAAACCTGAGATAAGAAATGTTGCTCATTATTATTTTTAAGCCCATTTCACACGATGATTCTTTAACAGAATCTGGAGATATCAAACTCTTTCGATCGAGCCTATACGATGACAAAATATGTAGGCCTGCACATATTATAATTCATAGTATCATTAGTAGTAGTAATGAAGCATCCATGAATACTTGCAGCTTCCATGTAGAAAGCCTAACTTTAGCCATTAAACAGCAATCATCCATAACGGCTGTCTTTCTCAGTCTCACAGTCAGTACTCTTTCATACAACACAGACGTTCATTCAATAGGGTTTTCTCCACCTGCGAGGACTTTTTCTCAATATGAAGTGTAGATTTAAGTGTTTGTGATGCTGGGGAAGTACCACCTTGGAGCCAAAGTCAGGTGTATCCTCTTGTTGTTTTTATGTCCCAGAAGGCATTGATTTGAGGATTTGCATGTAAAAAGACTCTGTGTTACAACTGGGGTACATTTTGTTGAAAAGAGGATCCATGCTGGACTACATTCACTTGCCTCAAAAATACAGTTCTCAGGCATTATCACACCAAATATAATGTCCAATGTGGGCGAGAGTATAACCTGGTTGGGTCAGGGATACTATTTCTGCAGATGCTTACAGCCACATTCAACTGACTGTAAAAGAATCTAAATAGAAAAGCAACATGTGAGGTAAACTTGTCTCAACTCCAACCTTTTTTTTCCAGTATGTACTTGCTTCATCTCAGCATCCATCGATCCATCAACCAGCGCTAAATGTCGATAACATTTCAACTTTATTAACTACTTTGCTCTGGTTGCCAACACCAACATGCTCTGTATTCAGCAGAAGGAAGCGAAGGAGTAGCTTTATAAAAGTTTCAATTGTATTGAAGCAAGTGCGGCCAAGCAGATAGGATGCATGCCAAGATAGCTGAGATATGATGCTAATGATGAAAACAAAAATAAGGCTGACGTTCTGCTACTGCGTGAGCAGAGAAACATTCACCTGCCAGATTTTAACATGCAGCTTGACTCTTTCCCGTAGGTACCCAGCTGTGATATTGTGAGTTTGATTTGAGGAATGAAGTGAAACCTTGAATGGGTTGGTTCAGTAACAGCTGCTTTGCATTCAGCTTCTGACAGTCTTCTGCATTATAACTCATCTGATGGGAATACTGTAGCCGTGCATGGGCAGACCTTTTAGATGTGAAGCAGAATTATGAATATTGCAATGGCACAGAGGCCAAGAGTAAAGCACATCTTACAAACAAGTGCAAATATAAATCACTGACAAACTGTTTAAACAACCATAAAATCTTTTCTTTTTCAACTAAATTGATCCCAGTTTTAACACCAAGGTTTGGCTGTCTTTTCACCTACAAGTCACCAAATCAATGCCTTCTGGGAAACAATTTTTGGTGCCGCTTCCCCAGCATCATAGGAGTTAAATCTCCACTTTAAGTTTGCTGAAAGAAGAAGTTTTCTTGAATTAGACTATTGTCAAACTGACTTTGAAGTTCAACTTCACCTCTGTCTCACTAAGAACTGATTTGCAAGAGATGTGAAAACGTCTTGTCAATTTTTGGCTATATATGTTTTAATACACAGGATACATATAACAGTTGTTTCAACAGCATTGCAATCGTTATATTTCAGTGTCCTAACCTCAGGTGGAAATATAGTCCCCGAAACGCTGTTTAAAAACACATTTGTAACCATAAAAATTTTCACTTTTTAACCATTCTGCCCAGTTTTAACCTGCACATCTCCTAACTAACCTGTTAATGGGTGTTGCTTTCCTAGCAGCATTAAACATTAACTCTCCTTTTAATGAATACATCATCCAAGGTGGCGGGTGCTCATTCAGATAATCCTATCAAATGTTTGTGTGATGAAACTTTCAGCTATTACTACTTTTCTCTTCTGGGGCACACTGCAAATCAGGAAGCTGGAATAGCACAAATCTCTGCTTTAACCCCAGGTAATCAACAACCTGCTCGGGGGTCCCAAAGCAGGGTCTCGGCCCCCTGTAGGGGTCCTTACGGAACTTCCAGGTTGTCCTGGGCAACTAGAGGAACAAATTACATTCATTACAGCCTGGATCAATGGAAACTGTTCCAAATAGAAAAAGTAAACCACAACTTTCCATCCCATTCCTATGAGCAGCGTAGACAGATGACTGATTCAGTGGCCAATATGGAAGTAAATCTACTCAAATTTCGGATCTGTGGCTATAATGTGAATGTGCATGGGGGTCCCTGATAAGCCCTGACCTACATAACAACCCCAACAACTGTGTGGTAAAAAACAAAAATACCAACCATGTATCCCCCGGGGGACGGTGAGGATCCCAGCCAGAGCGCCAACAAATATCCACCATGCACTCATGGTCGCAGCCAAAACGGGCATTAAATCCAAATCCAGTCAGCGGGGGAACGCGCGGTGTGTTGGTTTCTGTCACTCTAGCTCGAATCAAAGCAGTTCTCAGTATGCATGATCGATGTCCCGATGTACAAGGAAACAACCAGGAAAAGATCCAGGAACCGGGTGAGACAGAGCGCACCGGGTCCGACTCCTGAGCGCTGCGCACCGGACTCAAATGCGGCGCAGTCCCAAACCAGGAGAAGTATCCACCTCCTCCTACTCCTTCTCCGCCTGCTCTCTGTTCTGCCGGTGGGGCACACAACTCTGCCAAAAGAAAACCACCGGATGCAAGGTGCTTCGTTCTCTCCCCAGCAGCGGCGGCAGCAGCCGGGACGCTTTTAAAAGCCGAGACGCATGACGACGAGGGGCGGAGAGGCAAAAATGTTGCGCGGTGTTTTAAGTCACTTCTTGTGGTGCGGCGGGCTTCTTGTCCTCCCCGAAACCCCCAACTCACTTTTCTTCTTCTCCTCCTTTTTTTCTAGTCCGTCTTCCCCTCCTCTCTCCAGGAGGACGTCCCACCTCTCCGCTGCTGCACCTCCCTCCACCTCCACCACCCACCTCGCTCATATCATAATCTCACATGGGGACTCTGCGCCTTGGGGATTAAAACATGATAGTTTTTTTTCGTCTTTTTTTTTTTTTTGGAAGGGAATGAATGTTTAAAAAAAACAATAAAAAGCTATCAGAGGGATTCATCACTTTAATCCAATTTACAGCCCAAAATCTGAGTTTTACAAAAAATAATACATTACTGATATTTCCCAGTGTCTCTTGAGCATAAAAACGCAATTTGTCAACTGTTATATTAGTCATGTTAGGGACCTCTAGTGTGTCTGTTGTAGCCTACTCAATACTCACTTTTATAGGTTTGTACGTGTTCTCCTTCTCAGTGTATGTTTGTAATTATTTGTCACTGTTTGTTCCTTAAAAATATAAAAAATACATTAAAAGAATGATCACTAAATATGGTGTATGGGATGTTTGTACTGACTTCTTTATTGGGTTGTATCCCCTGTTTCGTCTTCTGGAGGGAATGAATGGTAACTTTATCTTACTTAATGGCATTTTATCCCTAAAATGACTTTTATTATATTCTTATTCTGTTCCTACATGTATATCTAAATGCCTAGTGAGCTAATGGTGATGGCATTGCACTCAATGGCACTTTAGGTGTAATATTATTATTACAGAAAGATTCAAATTATAAGGCAGTATAGTTCCAAACCAGGGGTTAGGGCCTCCAAGGGCTAGGGTGTTGTTATTCCTTTTTTTTTCTCATATACTACTGAACCGTTTCATTTCATGAAATTAAATTAAATTAAATTAAAACAATCTTCAGAGGCAAAAATCAGTCTTTGGTTCCACTCCTCATCTAATGTGCAATAGTCACTTACAACTTCAATTCTGTTTATGTATATATACATATAGGCACTTTTTGATTTAGCTGATGTCTGAATGGTGGAGTATTATGGGATGTCCGCCGCTCTCTCTCTCTGTGTCTTTAATGTTTAATCAGAGGGAATGCAGGACTGAGATTCCTCAGTGTCACATAGCAGTAACCTGATCTTCACTCAGTCCTTTTGTCCTCTGCCAAAAACAGGGATCAGAATCAGTTTTGCCTTTGAACAAGTTTTCTTTCTTTCTGCTGCTTTAATGCTGCTGCTGTCGGCTGTCAACTGTCTTCTGCTGCTGCTGTCTTCTGTCTTGTCTTCTGTGGCTGCTGTCTTCTGTGGCTGCTGTATGCTATCAGGTCTAGGTAAACCTTGACCTCCAGTCTGGGATACTGTCAAGTCAATGTGACCAGAAATCAATCAGAATAATTAACGTTTTCTCTGTGTTAACTGTCATCATTTTGACACTTCATGTGGAATCTGCTGATCATTTACGCCAGACTTTATTCTCACATTGGGGTCAAGTTTATTAAGGAGGTCATACTGAGGTAAGGTGGGATAACAGTCATATATCTCCGGTTAGGACCACAGAGACATTTTTACACTAGTAACAAGGGTTAAACGTCAATAAAGTGCAAAGGCTCGGGTCAATCAATGATCAGAGATGGAAGATATTTCTTCTATAATGCTTTCTTTTTAATCATTCACTGTGCTTTTACTGAAGGTCATGTTGACTCAAATTATTACTTTGAAATAAATGGGGAGATATTGTAAAATGGGAAAACAGAAAGAGAAAAGGCTGCTCAGGAAGATCGACAGAGGAGGTAAACATCTTCAAGGACAGACAGACATCCAAAAGTCTTCTGTAATAAAAATAACATAACTGAATTCAGAATGACATTATTGATTGCAAACATATATGAATAAAGATCTATAAGACTTAAACTGGCAACAACATTTCTAAAGCTGTTGCTTGTCAGTTTCATCATTTTTACTATATCACAGTTTTCATTGTGCCTCTTTCTAGTCTCTCTTTAATCTGCCCAATCCTATTACATTAGCTGCTGCAACAGCCTGATCTCCCCAAAGGGAGCAATAAAAGCCCCTAACTTATCTCAACCTTGCACTGTCACAGGTGTGTAACAGGCTATAATTCAATACACCCAGTTTGAAACATATTGACTCATGCTGTGGTTTGGGACATCAAATACAATGTGTTACCTTCCTAAGACACACTGCATGTTGTTAGGAGCTCATACTAACATCTCCCGTTGTGTGGCGTGCACAAACAATGCATAATGGAGGCTCTTTAACAGGGTGGGAAGACAGCTGCAAGAATATTAAGCTAATATAAAAAAATATATAGTTTTCAGTTAAAGCTTTTTATTCACTGGTTTAACTTCAGGCTTGTAATACAAAACATTAATTAATAAAGATACCAACCAGGGAAAACAGCTGGAGTAGCTTAAACTGAAGAACTAAAATTAAAAACTTGACCTAAACTTTTTTTTGGGGAGATAAGACATCACACAGTCACACACTTTTTGTGATATATAACAAAAATCACAATCACTAGGGTTTTACTGTGAGATGTGAATGCTGTGGTAAACTATTAACTTTTTAAGATCTATTTATTTTTTTTAGCAACTTTTACTTTTAAGTTTGTCTTCCTTAAACCCAAAAGGCCTTCAAGATTCTTTGTCAAATACCAGTAGGAGCCATTGTGGACACTTTATAAATCATGGATGAGTCCATCTCTAATATACAATCAATTACCATGTTTACTTCTGTGGGATTTCTGTCATTTTCTAGGTGTTGATATGGGGCATATGACTTTATGTATTATTGAGTAAAATATTAGAAGAGAATATCACGCAAATCTTTTGGCAATATTGCTCATAATTCTGACGATTTTAGATGATTTTGCAGGAATTCAGGACTTTATTTTTGACAGGACAGCTGCAGATGTGAAAGGGGAGAGAGGGGCAATGACATGCAGCAAAGGGCCGCAGGACGAAGTCAAACCCTGGCCCGATGCGACGAGGAATAAATCTCTATATATGGACAGCCGCTCTACCAACTGAGCTATCTGGCCAGCCAGGAATTCATTTCTACAGGGGTCCACAGCAATATATCAATACTGCCTCCTGGTGTTTACATGGAGGTACTATACCTACATCTCTGGAGCTGTTAAGTTAGGTTTCTAACTTAACAGCTCCACAAGAGCATCAGTGATCCTACCACAACACTGTTTGGTGATCAGGTCTGTCTCACAGTCCAAAAGTACACAAAAGTACGTAAACAGGGGTTCCCAAAATGATCAGCTGTTGTCAATTCAGTATGATCAGATTTATCTTTTTTTTTAAATAGATATCAAATTGAAAATTACTGTAGGTTTAAGAACATAACACCTTAGAGGCTAAAATTTTGATGCATCAGACTGAACGAGGGGGAATTGAACTTGATATGAAAGAAATTTACTTTTAAGATTATTTTTAGGCATTTGAGGCTTTTATTAGACAAAACTGAGTTTGGCAAATAGAAACATGATAAATTGGGCTACCAAACATACTGTAGATTAGAATATATAGCTGGACTTTAAATACATTTTAAAGTAATAGGTAACACGCAAACCTTTTACATCTCTTATGGGCTGTAGTGTTGAAAAAAATAAATCACTTTTCTCTCCTGTATGTTTTGTCCTCATTTTACTCAGAACAAATACTTTATTCAATACAGTGAATATATACAATCAGAGACCAGGTCATTTCTCCTTCTCCTCTGCTGGTTTCGGTAAAACGTCTTCGCTCTTGAACCACAGAGCTTCACTGGTGTGACTGGCGATGATTGCCCGCTCAATCAGAGGTCCTGAGGAGAAGGAAGGGACGAGAGAAAGAACAGTTCATGAACAATTTTCTAGATGCTGCTGCAAGATATGAACGACAAAATGGTAGACACGATTAAAAATACATAAATCAGACTGAAATGAAATTGCAAAAATCATATAGGCCAAATGCAAGTTTTGCAATGCCAACCATATTTTTAAATTCACTTAATTCCATGAAGCCGCTGTTATCTATCTTCACTATCAAGCAATGTAGTATCATTTTTGATTACTTATAGGGCTGTAACTAACCCTTGTTTTAGTTAGTGATTAATGTGTTGATCATTTTCTATAAGAATTAAGATTTGCTTTGTATATTCAGTTTCCACAGTCCAACGTGATGTCTTCAGATGTCTCAGTCCAAAAGTCTAAAAATATTCAGTTTAGTATCATGTACGACAAATAAAAGCATCCTCACAAGAAAATATCTTAAACTACTCCATGCAAGAGTATTAATTACAATAGTTTAAGAAATACATGCTCAAAAAATACATATTTAAGACAGAAGAAGCTGACTTTTAACGTCTACTTTTTACTTTATTTAGATCGAAAAATGAGTTTTTCTGTAGCAGCATTCAGAGAGAAACCTCAATCACATCTGAAGTGAAAAAACTGACTGATTGACTGATCTACTGCATAATTTTTCCTGCGTTCAGGTCTTTATCAGCATGGTGCTTTTTGTCATGAATAATTCCCATAAACCCCTTGGGGTTTTTCATCCAAGGGGAATCAGTTTAAGGATTTCTCCGAAGTTTCCTCTTCTTTCTGCCCACGCTGCAGCCATTAGCTTCTGTCCAAAAGGACTGTTTAAAAGACATTAAGGGAAATAAAGAAAGGACCTCAGCTGTTCAAGTTAACTGTAAGTATACACATCTTATGATCCTTGACTACTGACTGAAGAGAAAATTAGAATTCTGCTGAACTACTGCATAATGTTTGCTTGCATAAACTCAGCAAGACTCTTTGCTGACAGAGTAAAAAAAAAAAAGCAGAGGTGCTTTGGCTCGACGCACCGCCGGAACGAGCCACTGACAGACATTTCACTCTGCCACTGTAGTGCAGAAGACGCTCTCTGCAGCCTGGCGCAGGTTCAGCAGAGCAATAACATTTCCAGGGTGGGTGGTGAAGAGTCCCACAGGAAGCATCCAAAATAAAACTGCACAAACTCAAGTTTACTGTGAGCACTTGAATCAGAAGCTAAGTGCAGTCACAGACCTGCTGGCTGCGTGTCTCTGGTCTGAAGTGTTTCAGGACTTAGGACAGAGGAAGTTTTCTTTTTTGTGACCTTGGATTTGTTTGTTTGGTGATCAGCATTACATCTCAAAACACCGGAATGAGCCATGAAAACAAGTTATCAGTTTTTGGTATGGTTCCAGAAAACTTTGAGGAATGTCTTAACATTGGGAGACTTTTCAACTCAACTGCTGCACTTATAAGAATCCTGCACTTTTATGTTACAATTGTCTAAATTGTTTAGGTATTTAGTGCATGCAGGTGTGTGTGTGTTTTGCAAATATGACAAAAACATCGGACCAAGAAAAACAGGTTCAAAAACTCTTTTGTTCCTGTTTCCATTCATGCTTTAAATGCTATTAGCAGAAGGAGGTAACCATCTTAGTTTACACTGCCTGTGGCGAATGGTGGTGGTGGTGGTGGTGATGATGATGGGGTGACAGTACACACTGTGCTTGTGGCTTGTTGTTGTTATTAATGATGAGTGATGATGATGACTATGATGATAGGATGACAGTAACCTGTAGTAAAACCTGTAGTTTGTTGTTGACGATAGGGAATGATGTCTTTCTTGACGATAATCTACTGTAATCTGTTGTGTATTTATGTCCTTTTAATACTTGTATCTATGTTTTTATGCTTTATGCTTTACGCCTGCTGCGACACAAATTACCCTCTGGGACAAATAAATGGATTAATTGATTGATTGATTGATTGATTGATTCCCAAGCAACTGTACTTGAGTCAACCTGAACTGGGAGGTTTTATACAAACTACGGTACCTTTTGTGTGGGGTTAGAACGCATTTTGCGCTCCAATAGGAAGGAAATTTAAGCACGAAACTCATTATTGAGTGGCTGGCTGAAGAGACAAATGACTTAGTGGCAATGTGATCCTCAAGAGAGAGATCCAAGATAAATGAGAAAGTAAAGAGTACTTGATAGTTCCAAGTCACAAAGGGCCACCGGGTTTCAACGTGACCTCAATCAGCATTTCTGAAAGGTCCGCAGTTTACTTCAGCACTGTTAATGACATTTTATCTAGCAAGCTCAGAATCAATTATATTGCTGACCATTTAAGCCTCTGCCTCTAATGAGGGTCCATTAGCTGATGATCACACTCTGTATCTTATCGAACGAAAAGTGAGGCAAATGTGCAGAAGATCACAAATGAATTAACTAACGTACTAAAAACACTGTCAGTTTGGACGAGCACCAGCTGTCTCATCGGGGAAAACTTTTCATTTCATTTTCACTCAGTGTTTAAAGGGCCATAACATTGTTTTATTTTTAAAGTTTTAGTTTCACGTTTTCCTTCATTACAAATCATGTATATTCTATATTTTGGCTGACGATCTCCAAACTAGAGTTGGGTGGTATCCAAATTTTGATACCGTCAACCCTCCTCCCTATTTTACCGCGGTATGCGGTAGTACCGTGACTAATTAAAAATTATGACAAAAGGCTCAGACGGCATCACCAAACTGTTGGCTTGTGCCTACACCGTTCAGAAAGTGAATACCAAACACTAATACTGAAATACCTCTTCGTTCTCATTAGGTCTCAACTCGAAACGCTGCGAAACTATACTATAGATTTTTCAATTTATTTGGCCTACCATTGCAGGCATTAGTTTCTATTAATTCCTGTAGATTACGCAAACACCTAGGGCTGCACAATTAATCAAATTTTAATCACGGTCATGATTTTGGCTTCCCACGATCAAATTCGCGTGATTGAGCGATATTTTAAATGTGTCATTCTGTTCACAAAACACTCCGTTTTTTTTGCAAAGCCCATTTCCCGCTCCATAAACTACTGTCTGATTATGAGCTAATCAGAGTTGTTCCCTCCACAGCGCAACTTAGTTTCTAGATGTAGACAGTCACGGAGGACAGAGTTACGTGAGGAAAATTAAACAACAGATAGCAGCCGGTCATATGGCGGTTTCAAGGTTCACCAGTTTACCAGTAAACGAAACACTGTGTCCTGTCTGTGACGACCCTGGATCATGAGTCAGTTGTCACTCTTTGAGTAGGCCTAGCATATACGTCCATCGCACGCCCTCTCTCTCCCTAAATCAATCAAGAATGTGCTATTATATCCTGAAGAGCTGTCAAAACAGCCAGAGGGAGTTCATCAGCTGCTATTGTTGACAGAAGAAGAGCGGCCCTGAATGCGTGTGTTGTGATTTATGGGTTGGTTTTGGTGAACGTACCTGTATTAGCTGGTCGGTGGGAGCAAACATCAATCAGGATAGTTTGCAGGTTGGCAAAGATTTGTTCGTTGGACATGTCGAGCTGTGCAAAGGCAAGAAAATAATATTACCACTGCAACTAAACAAAATGTATTTTATAGAACAATATTTTGTTTTTCCTTGTCTTGTGCAGTTCCAAATGTAGCCTGCTGGAAGCTCAAATGTAAAAGCGCAAAACACAGGGACAAAATAAAGCTCATTTAAAAATTGTATTTCATTTCATAAATACACCCTAAACATTTCCCACAGTCTTCCTCAGGATGCATAGATATTATGTTCCAGTTTCCTTTTTGGAACACAAACTTATACTTATTTAATCCTGATTTCTCTCTATGCTTTGACCACTTTAACTTGCTAGATTTAAAATGTATAACTACCTCTGTTGACCCGCTCACATATCACTATCAGCTATTATGGTCACACTCTGTGGCAATTTGTTGAGACGTACCATAGCTATCTGGGTCCTGATGTAGCAGTCACTCTCCACCATGTACTCGTGACCCGTTTTAAACAACTCCAACATCTTGGGAATGTGAATGCCGACTGAGCCTGAGTGTCAACAGAGAATAGAAGAGATCAGCGAAGATGTCCTCTGCATTCATAAAAATATTTACACTTTACATCTACATATTTTGCCATATTGTTTTGACCCTCAGCTTACCTCTCTTGCTCTTTGGAAACTTCTTCCTCAGTTTGTTTTTTAGCGGTACAAGCTTTGGCAGTATATCTGGCACAGCTACGTAGAAGTCTGCTGAAATTTCGTCATCTAAGATCTGGAAATGAATAAAACCTGATTAGATTAATCTTTAAAGAATCCCTGCAGGGAGTCTAAATGATACTTGAAGTCAAATAATTGGCGGACAATAAATGGAACAAATAGATGTAGACGTTGACAGATTAATTTTCTGACACAATTTCAGATTTTTAGCAGCCAATTAATAAATGAACAGAATATACAGGAGCTATCTGGCTTCTATGTACCATTTAAGTTGCCAACACTCACTTATTCAAACAGTGTAGCTGCCATATATGTATGCATGTGTGTGTGTGTGTGTGTGTGTGTGTGTGATTTAAAGTAGATGCTGCATGAAAAGCAGGAGTACTATTAGCTAAAGGCAACTTAGATACATTAACCGGAAATTGACTTGATAAATCAAATTGTGCCTTGAAAATAAATATAAACTTGAAATATGTTTAGATATGGGACAGTCAAAACTAAAAACTATCAGCTGATATTACACAGTATACTGTAGATAACAGAGTCCCATTAGCCTAACAGATACAAAAACACTTTCATACCCTCTTCCATCTCTCAACTTAACTTAGGAAAAGGTAACATGAGCACATTGAAGACAACGTCTTAAGATTTTAAATTCTTATTTACATTTTAACTCCTTAATCAATTCTTGTTTTAACTTGTATCTATGTATGTCTATGTGCTTGGTGTTTATATTTTTTGTTTCTCTGCTGCATCACCAGTTGCTCTTTGAGCACAAACTAAGTGATTGACCAATTCATTTAATAACTGAAGTCCTATCTGAAACAAACACAGAGGAAAAAGGAATAACAAACATTTTCTTCTGCCTCCGAAACTACCACCATAATGCCTTATACCAAGGGTTTATTACAACATTAACTGCCCTTGTGACTGTGGTAGTTTTACAACTCAGAGGTTTGAGTGTTTAACAGTGCGTATTTGAATAAAATTAAAGTAAACAAATTTGTACGGCAATTGTTTGCAAAGACTCATACAAAAACTATTCAAATGAAGTTAAATGCAATGAACCATGCTCCTCAGTTATGCATTGCGTTTGACAAGTCTTCAAGTGTCAATCAAGTGCACACACGCACGCACGCACGCCTTTGTTTAACCAACTCACCGGCTGTATGAGCTCTGCTCCTCCAGCAAACACAGCTCCGTTCTCCTTAGCAACTTTAGCTTGATTAACATCCTGCAGAGAAAAACAGGAGCAATGTTACACATTTAAATCTGATTAGAGTGTGTCAAAGTCTGGCAGACCTCACCAGTCATAAATTGTTCTGGTTGTTATCATGCTACATCCAAGTTACAACCCAAAGCCTGTGCTGCTCAACAGGAATATTAATCAAATCTTGCCGTAGGGTTCTGTGATCAAAACAGCCGAGCCCATTCATTACAGACAAACAGGGCAACAAATTAAAAGGTGCTGCAGCAAATCTGAAACACGTTCAGACAATATTAAAAAGGACAATACATCAACGGCAGGCAATCAATTGGCTATGAAATAAGATTCAGTGAGGCTGAAAGGGAAGAAAAATAAAACTTTTTACCTCAGTAAAAACTAAAACTTTGTTCATCTCTGTCTTGAAGGGGTGTGGTAAGTGCACCGTGCTGACAAAGGGGTCAACTTTTTTCTGTGAAGAGAAAATAAAATCAATTATTACAGTTTTAAACCATTATCGTACTCCCAAAAAAAAAAAAAAAAAAATCAGGAGGAAAGACAAAGGAGGGATGTTAATCATAGAGCAAGCTCAGATAAAGTATTAAATCTATTCCACAACAACTTCAATTTTTCATTTCTCTGGGGTGTTCTTTATTAATTATGCATAGGAACATTGGCTACAGAGACAGACGGATGAGGCTGTAAGTAAGTCTATCTCATGAGGACTGTCTGGCCAACATAGCAGCTCTGCAGTCCTGCGGTGTGGAAACAGACTCATGAGGTTTTTATTCCTCTGTGTCGCACTGTTTTTGCTGATTAACCAAAACTCATGTTGCAAAGACTGCTAAGTATCACTCAGATTTGTGGAATCCAAACAAGTCTGACTGCTAAAATTAGTCTCTAGCAGGCACTTGGCAGGTGATCACGCATTATTGGGAGGTCCTGCTCTATTCTGAGGGTCCAGTTAGATGGTTAAATAAAGCAGCTGGTGATTTCTGGGATACATCAGTGACTATAAACAAATGTTCAGACTTTCCCACAGATTTATGGACTTAATGGAGAGCATATCCATATAGTCAAAGGAGCTGAGGGTCATCCAAATGCACAATTCACCAGGTCTCTTAATGTCAACAGCCAGCTTTTGGGTGCAGACTCAACTCTGCTCATATTTCCTAAAGTTCATAGCAATATAGATACAATAATTTAGCTATTTAGACCAAATGTTTACGTTTATGTTCTTTGTTATGTGCATGACAGTTACAGTAAAGTAGTCTTTGGCAATGGAAATCTTAGTCCTCAGACTCGCTTCAGTTGTAGTCTTGGATAGAGAGAGATATATATATATACACAGTACAGGCCAAAAGTCTGGACGCATCTTGTAATTCAATGCGTTTTCTTTATTTTCATGACTATTTACATCGTAAATTCTCACTGAAGGCATCTATGAATGAACACATGTGGAATTATGTACTTAACAAAAAACTGAAATAACTGAAAACATGTCTTATATTCTAGTTTCCTCAAAGTAGCCACCTTTTGCTCTGATTACTGCTTTGCACACTCTTGGCTTTTCTTGATGAGCTTCAAGAGGTAGTCACCTGAAATGGTTTCCCAACAGTCTTGAAGGAGTTCCCAGAGATGCTCAGCACTTGTTGGCCCTTTTGCCTTCACTCTGCGGTCCAGCTCACCCCAAACCATCTCGATTGGGTTCAGGTCCGGTGACTGCAGAGGCACAGCGCTCCAACACTCTCCTTCTTGGTCAAATAGCCCTTACAAATCCTGGAGGTGTGTTTGGGGTCATTGTCCTGTTGAAAAATAAATTCTGGTCCAACTAAACGCAAACCAGATGGGATGGCATGTCGCTGCAGGATGCTGTGGTAGCCATGCTGGTTCAGTATGCCTTCAATTTTGAATAAATCCCCAACAGTGTCACCAGCAAAGCACCCCCACACCTCCACCTCCACCTCCATGATTTCCACTGGTCTAATGTCCATTCCTTGTGTTTCTTGGCCCAAACAAATCTCTTCTGCTTGCTGCCTCTCCTTAGCAGTGGTTTCCTAGCTGCTATTTGACCATGAAGGACTCCTCTTAACAGTTGTTCTAGAGATGTGTCTGCTGCTAAAACTCTTTATTGCCTTCAGTGATAATCTACAATGTAAATAGTCATGAAAATAAAGAAAACGCATTGAATGAGGTGTGTCCAAACTTTTAGCCTGTACTGTTTATAGAACTAAATTCAATATTGGTTCCTAAATCCAGAAAAATAAATATACATCTATAAATACAATAATAGTTCCATACTAATTTAAAGATCTATTGTTGTTTTGGAGCTATCCATTCATTGCTTTGTTATATTTAAAAGTTATATATTTAAATATGTTCTTATTTATTTTTGTTGCAGTAGTGTTTGAATTATACAGCTAAATAAGTTTGATCATATCATTATCTTTACTTACTTTAAGCACACACATACACCTTCAGCGCATTACTGTTTACAATCTAATATAGGCAGAATTGATCCAAAGCAAACTACAAACAACACTTCTCAGAATTCCTGCCATTACCTTTTTTTCCAATTTCATGTCTAGCCTCAGATCGATGTAAATAGGCTGCTTGTGAGGAGTGAAGTCCAACATCTGAAATTTCTTCAGCATGTCGATGGTGTCTGCTGCATTGTAGATTGCCCGGGGGTAGTACCTCATAACGTACACGTCATCCACAGGCGCCCACGCTGTCTTGCCATAAGGCTTATGCCTGTCTTTGTCATCGATTACCTTCTTTTCTTTCTTGACCTCTTTCTCGGTGTCCTCTTTCTTGTCTTTCCTTAGTGCCCTGACAAACAATAAGGGAGATGTTAAACTGAAAAATATTTGGATCACCAGGCCCAACCTATTATGGTTCACATTTTTATCTGCTGACAGTGTGGAGTGAACAACAAACTGATTTTATTGGACAGAAAATCTACCCTGGATAAAAGATCTTTAAAGTTGGTTTTATTAAACTAAAAAGGTTTAATTAACTTACTTTACAGCTGCAAAAGACCTGACGGGTGCATTCCTCAGTGCAGTATGTAAGACACCTGTGTAGGCGGGACCACCGGCACTCAGCAGCTGCCTCTGACATCCTGCTACAACTGCAAAAGAGAAAAAATCTGTTAAGAAACTAAAACAAACAATCATTTGACCCAAATGGCAACCTCCATTTGGGTCAAATGATGCAGAGAAATGTTCACAAATACTACAAAATATATCCTTTCTACTTAAAAACCTGAAAAAATGTAAAGATCTTGTAGCATTTGACATTCCAATGCAGCAGGTATGCATCAGGGCTTATATCTGCCAAACTGAAGTAGACAGCATCTAATGTTGTGCTATTTTGCAGGAAACTAAAAAAAAAATTTAAAGTCTGTGGAGGAAAATCTGCCTGTACCAACTCAAATCAGAGCTAGTGTGCACTTGTTCTCTGGCACTAGTTACTTTAAAAACCTGAAAAAATGCAAACCTGAAAACATGCCATCAGTGGTACTTTTGTTTACCATCAAAAGCACTTTTCTATTATTTCACAGTCTGGGAGAATCTAAATCGTTCTGTTTATTATAGTAAGTAATAAATCTCGGAATGCCCGGAGGGAATGGTCCTGGGGAATAGCTGCCTCGTGTTGGTGTGGTTGTAAATATTCAATATTCTTCACTGACTATGCTGGACGCAAAGCAAATTAATTAAATGCAGTTTTAATTGGCTAAAGTGTTGTGGTATTCCTGGGCTAATCTTGCCAGATTTACAGCGCTGTGGAGGAAGAGACAGATGCTGATCTATCCAGCCCATAACAGCTATTTGATAAATAGCCGTTTTCGGGGTTTTCTCCCGAAAATGCGTTCAGAAATCTGGCAGTTAAATGCTAAGCCAAGAGACACATTTTTATTACTCACATTATTTAAACCCTAGCTTGAACAATTCATGCCAACTATTAAATTCTGCACAAATACAATATATGACTCACTATGGTATCAACTTTTTTTTATAAACTCGTTAGCACTTTTCGTCACCGCTCACCACGACCGGTTTTTCTACAAATGTTGCCCCATGGGGGGATTTTTCAATAAGTTAGGTGATAGTGAAACGTACACACATTTACATATGTAACGTTAAGAGTTAGCCACAGTGGTTAGCTAGCTAGCTACTTGTCATCCAAGAGGGCTAACGTTAGTGGACAGAGCAGCAAGCTAACACGCTAATTACTGTTAGCCCTGTAACCGAAACGAGAAACTAACAAAAAAAGCCTGAAAGAAATAGCATGTACTTATCTGCGGTAGAAACGTTTGATGACCTGCATTTTTACTCTCAATTACAATAAAGTAAATTACACAAAAAAACTGACCTCTGCATACCATCCGCGTGCAGGTTGCCATTTCTGGGAATACTGTTGGGCTGTCCGTGTGAAAACAACGATATGTATTGAAAGGTTCCACCTGGAAAGTAAAACCATATCTCGGTTCAAAACTGTTAATCTACAATTTCCAAACATATTAGTTAATACTCAAAACATACATCAGAAACTAAAGAAGTATATAGAATGTTTAGGTCCACTTTATTTTCTATACTAAGTTCTATACTTATTCATACCAATATTTACTTATTTTAGTAAATGTTTGACTTACATGTTAACATTTTTTGCAGGATTAAATTAATGCCGAATTTCCCAGTGTTTTATAGATAGTCTAAGAAAAAAATATAAATTAAATGTTATGTGTAAATGTATGATTTAAATTGAGTTTGGTAATACTTTGATACATAAAAATGCTCTTCGGATAGCTTTAAAGTCGGGACAGTAAACTACGGCTTTCTGAGCGCAACTTGGGTAATATGTTATTCTTCATGTTAAAAATGAGTTTAAACCATAGTTTAAACACTCCATGTCTTGAGCAATGACTGTATGGACTTGTTGACATGATGACATGAACGAGGGAGAAATCCGGGGTCGCATGTCGTGTGCGGACGGGTACGAGCGGAAGCCGCGTTTGTTGTTCTTCCTTCTGTTTCCGAGACGTTCAGGGTCTAAACGGGTTCAACAGCCGTGTCTGCATGTCTCTAACAATTTCCCTCTATAAATTGTCTTCTACTGCTCCCGAATGAAGGTAATGAAGATTCAGAGTTTGCTGTTATGCTGCTGACGTTTTGCCTAGGTTGTCTAAGGCTCGACTTCACAGTTAAATCCTCTTCTGATTGTACCAACTCCGTCTAGCTCCGCAGTCCGCCTCGGTGAGCCCGGGTGGCGTGCGCCCTGCTGCAGCTAGCCAAACAAATCCAGCGCGGTGCTTTGAGCTCGCCGGACACTTAACCTGTTCGTACTCTGTTTAGACAATAATTTAATAGTTTTAATAATTCGAAATGTTGAAATAGACATAACCAGAGGGCGTGTTAACCTCATTGCCAGATGTGACAGCTGGTGAGCGGTGGGCCGAACTTTTCCTGAACGGGCCCCCATCCATGTAACGTTAGTGCTTGTCACTTTTGACATTACAGCTATGTTTGGATACTCAGCTGTTAGTGCCGTTGCCATTGATACATATTTTCCATTTACAAAAACTCCCGCCTTGTTAAAATTATAACAGTCTCAAAGCAACAGATTCAGAAAACCATTATCTGTCCCAGCCACTCGGAGTCTAAAATGATGTTATCAACCAAGGCATGTGATAAAAGTCACCGCTGCAACGGTCTCTGCATGGCTGTGATATGAACCGTTGCCAGCAGGCCGTATATCTGCCCACAGCCGCTTACTTGTGACCCAGAAGTGTGTAAACAAGTTATGTAAGTCTTCTCCAAACTTGTTCAACCCCAGCAAACCTCAAGGCGGCTGGAGTCATAATATCATGCATGCATTGTGTCCCTGAGCAGTGCAGTCAGGAGACTGACAGGGGAGTTTAAATAACTTGCAAGCTGGGTGGCTTCAGAGAAGACCTCCTGCAGATTGCATGGCTGCTAATAGATCAGATGTAAGAAATTCCTATGTTTTTGACTGAGTAACGTTTTTTTGCATTTTGATACTGCTTTCAAGCAATACTCATGGACATGTTGTCTGAGAAAAAGCTTGTGAAGTTGATATGATAATCGATCAGAAAGAAGCATTTATTTTTTTTATTTTCAAGAACATTGAGTTAAGCCATGACACCATGTCACTTACACTATAATGTAACATTTAAGCCTTTTAATGTATTGCATTAATTAGACTGTGATGTGCTATCTTGTGTCATTATATGACAGATATATTTTACAAATATACGTCTTGTCTTAGTGTCATATTCTTCATTTTTACCTGCTTTGGGAAAACTCACATTCTGGTTTCTTTTTTGTAACACAATGTGTGTTATATTATAATGTCGTAGAGGTAGCATAAAAATGTGCTTTCCCAAAGACTGACAGTTTGTTTTTTCAGAGCATAGGGCTGGAGATATGAGTCCAAATTAGATTAAAAAAAGGCTAGGTCGAAATTAAAGAAACTCTAGTTCTATTGGAGGCCAAATTGTGCACGCTTTTGTTGGTCTGATTTGTTCTGTACTGTACCCTTAAAAAAGTTTGACAACTGTGACATACAGGTAGGAGTTTGATATAATCAAACTGATGTTCAATGCACTTGATTGAATTGGTTTATATTTGTTAGTTGTTTGACACTTGAATTTCCCTGGGATTAATAAATAATCCTGGATTTGGGTAAACCCCGCCCACTCTGCCGGTTTAATTCTCCTGCTTCAGTTCACAATTTTGCAGGAACCAATCCAGAAACCAAAAACTGGCTTATCTACCTGCCGCGCTATTGGTGGGTTTAACACGATGACGATAGATAAGCAACCAAACAGGTTCTTGTTTACATTCAACATAGCGGCGGGCACCAAAGTGCAACAACCCGTCACCCGGATCGTTGTTCTGATTAGTTGAAGGACTTTCCAATTGCGTACAGAGTCATTTGAACTATGCCTGTTGGTCACGCCTCTTGTGCAGAGAAAATACAGAGCAGACTCCCCCAGGCCGATGCTCAATCTCAAATCTATTGAGCTTGGCTTGGTCTGGTGATAGCCAGACTAAAATAATCTATCTATCTGCTTGAAATTATTAGTTTAGACAACAGAATTTAGTAAAACTATAACACCATTTGATCCTCATCATGATAAAATTTCACTGAATTTTCCCCACTATATTTTTTGCAGACAAAGCAGTGTAGTAATAAAATTAAAACAATGTTTTAAAGTTCTGTATAACCAAGAAAAAAAGGTTGAGAAGTCCAGATTCAGGCAAGAACAAGTTTTCCTTTTTTGGAAAATGCTTTTCCAAAATGAGCCTAGTAAAGGAACAATTTCAAAATATTTCTCACGTGAATAAGTTTAGGAGTGAGATCACAAAGGACAGGATTAATACCAAAATGTGTTGACTGTTTTTTGTGACTCTTATTTGAGATTCTTGTGGGTACGCTGCTGTTGAGTGGAGCTCTGTATTCTGCACTAAACTTCCAGCTGTTCACTAATTAGCTGTGGCTTGTAAATCAAAAGTTTATTCTCCTGATCTTCTCACAAAAGTATTTCTCCACCTGGATTCAGCTTGGACGGTCAAAATATTCCTTAAATAACATGCCGAACACCATCACACTGATAATCACACAATGACATTAGTGTCTCAGCTCTGTATACAGATAGCTGTTTTCGTTGCAGCGTGTTGTTACTGTCTTCCAGGTGCTTCCTCTGTGGCTTGGCTCCAAGTTGGTCGAGGCTTAGTGTCATTTTCATGCAGCTGTGTGCCGGTAAACACTGTCTGAGGCCGCCAACCCCACCAGCCACTTTTTTGAATATTTCATTTATTTTGCAGGTGGCTGGAGAATTTTAGGTGCAACCGACACGCACCTCACAACATTTGTATTTCATGGTGCTAGATGACTCAAAATGTGTTTTCTGTTGAGAAAATCACAGATTTCTTATCCACATTAAACTGAACATAAAGTATATTTTAAAACAGGACAGAAAACCTCTTGTTTTTTGTTGTACAGGTGAAACAATTTGAGGACATCGCCTTGGATTGTTGGAAACTGTATTGGACATTTTGTTTACAGTTTTAGAAAGGAAACTCCCTGTAGGAATGATTTATTCATTAAAAAATATATATTTGTATTATTTATACTGCTCTTTTTAGAGTGGGAAGAATAGCTCTGATCTCTGTGTTTCTTGATTTTCTTAATATATGTGATTCTTGTATTGTTTTTCAGATTAACAGGTATGCCAAAGGAAAAATATGATCCTCCTGATCCCCGCAGATGTTACACCATCATGCCAGCGGAGGAGGCGGCCAATGGGAAGAAGTCTTACTGGGCCGAGCTCGAGATTTCTGGTCAGTCTAACTAACTCCCTCGAAATCTGATTCCATAAAAGCATCCCAACTGACACCAGCATATCTGAGGATTCTTTTTTAACTACCAATTGACATTTCATAAACCAAAAGGTTCATTGATTGATTGAAAAAATATGCCAAGATGGCGTTGGTTAAATTACTTTTGGTTAAGATAATAAAGATCTGTGAATGCTGTGTATGAAAACACAATTATATACCGGTTGAAAAACTGAATGTAGTTGTTGTTTTAGCATGAAAATGTCAATGTTTGAAACTTAACATATGTTTGCCGCAAAAAATATTATATAATTAAAATTGTTTTGTTCCCTGGTTTGATTGATCACAAAGTTCAGATATAAAATTATGAATGTAACGATCCAATTTTTCCAGTCCCGACACCAATACTTGGGCTTTGGGTCCCATACCAGTGTTTAATTGATCAGCTGTATGCCTCACTCTGTGGAAGTTCTTTTATTTGTAAGGCAACATTTGGCTTTACTTAAACATTGCTTTCCAAACTTTTTAAAACTAAATTTCACAAAAAAATACATATACTGAATTGTTATATATTATTAAAATAATAAATCATGCAGCAGTGGCTTATTTTTTTATTTTTATTAACAGGAATACATTTAAGTGCAGAAACAAATTGGTCAAAACTTAAACAGCAATTACAATTCCAGTATTTAATGTATATAGTATATTAACATAGAATTGAACTAAATAGATCGGCCCCATTGTCACGACACCTGACCCAGCTATTTAAGTCAATATAAGCCGTTATCTATCAGTAACAGATTGTCAGTGCAAATCAGTGTCTTCTTATCAAGTTTTGGAAATTGTGTTATTTTTTAAAGACACTCCATTGTACCTGTGTTTGTCTTGACGCAGGACGGGTGAGGAGCCTGAGCAGCTCGTTATGGACACTCACCCACCTGACGGCGCTGCACATCAATGACAACAACCTGAGCCGCATCCCACCGGACATCGCCAAACTGCCCAATCTGGTCTTCCTGAACCTGTCGTCCAATAAGCTCCGCAGCCTGCCCGCCGAACTGGGCAATATGGTCTCTCTCAGGTAGGCTGGTCCTGGCTAGGAGGGATGCCTTTAGGGACTTGACACATCAGGCTCAAATAAGAGACATCTTATTCTGGACACTCAAAATAGGCTTTTTGAATATGGCAAGAAAAATTATCTTAACATAAAGCTTTGTCACAGATCTTAAGAGAATGGTTAAATATTCTGTGATCGGGCTTGCAGTTGTGGATGAAAACACAGTATATATTGCAGTACACATTATTATTATTTTTTTATTACACAACGGATTGAAGCTTGCTAATGTCTTCATTTGTACAAAGCTTTCACTTTACTCAACAGTATGTATTTTGTCTCAAAAAATAAATAATTCTTTGGATTCATTCAAGGGATTATGTTCCAAACAATCCCAGAGCTTAGAAGAAAAGTAATGATTAAAACACAGTGATCAAACACTCAGAAGATTATGAAATGTGTGGGTGGAAGTAGTAATTGCCCTCCCCTTTGACTGACAAACAAACACAAAACAAAGATGACAGGCAAAAACACATTATGACTGGAAGGACAACATGGTAGATGTTTTGACAACAGTTTGTGGCAGTTCCTTGTCATTGATGTATTGTTCAGGAATTGCCACAATGTAGAGAAAGTTTGTAGCAGACACAAAATACAAAATACTCATAGTTCTTGTCCCATTTTCTTGCAGGGAATTGCTTTTAAACAATAATCTTTTACGAGTTCTGCCTTATGAACTCGGGAGGCTTTTCCAGTTACAAACCTTGGGGCTAAAAGGTGAGACTCTTTTAATTACCATTAAATTCTGACAGTTTTAAATAAACACTATCCACCAAAATATGAGTAAATTCTGGCTGCGACTACTCACTTTCCTAAAAGCTAAAAGTGGCTGGTGAATTAAAAGTGTGAGTTCCCACCTTAAATTTTTTTTAAAAAATATTTATAATATGATTGTTTTGCAGGAAACCCTTTGTCCCAAGACATCCTCAATCTGTACCAGGAGTCGGATGGAACCAGAAAGCTTTTGAACTACATGCTCGACAATCTAGCAGGTGAATGTCTCGGCAGCTTCACCTTACTACACAACAGTTTATCGGAACTCATGCATAATCAACTGGCAGTTAATTGTAAACCTGAGCAATGCAGCAGTATCATTGCAGGTAGTGGGCGCTTATTCCTAATTTCCCTCTGCCCTGCCCTGTTTGTAGTGCACCCAGAGCAGCTCCCCCAAAGACCTTGGATCACTCTGAAAGAGCGAGACCAAATGACTCCCACAGGTATGTTCAGCTGCCTGTTGGAGTAGAAATAATTCATGGTACTGTATGTCTAGGTGAAACATATATTCTTTTCTACTTAAGGCTAGGATAAGTTTTTCTATACAATTTCACTTCTTTTAGAAGCCTAAATTAGCATGTGCGGCATCACATCCAGACTTGCCTGCTTTTCTTGCCTAAATTGTGAAACTGTAATTTTCATTCTATTGTTAACTGCTAACATTTAAATGTAAATTGTTTTCTGAACCAATGATTCCCGACATGGTGGTCAGGACTAAAGGGTCTCAAGATAAACCTGAGGCTTCATGAGTGGTAAAAGAAGCATTATTTAGCATTATTTATGCTATATAGCACTTGTTAAATTCCAGTGTCAGATGGATGTCAGTCTAATATCTTTCTAAAAGTAATTACCTGCAGAATCTTTATAATACTACATGTTTGTCTTGCTACTGTCTCAGTGTCAGATACGTAGGACAGCAAACACCAGAGGAATACAAATAAAACTGCATGAATCTCAACGATAATCATTTTACATTTCCCACACTCTGCAGCCGTGTTCACGGTTATGTGCTACAACGTGCTGTGCGACAAGTACGCCACGCGACAGCTGTACGGCTACTGTCCATCCTGGGCCCTTAACTGGGAGTACCGCAAGAAAGGCATCATGGAAGAAATCACCAGCTGTGACGCTGACATCATCAGCCTGCAGGTAAATGAAGGACCTCTCAGCTTGAAGCTGACATCGCCTCCATGTTTCCCTTGTTACAATTCTGACTTAAAGCTGAGTCTTTCACCAAGGAAAAGAGTGAAGAAAATCTGGGAATATTTTTGAATTGTCAGAAGTTCAAGTGTCATTAAAACATTTTACACTTTATTCTCATTATTAAATTATATTTTTGGGATATACTGTATGTATTGGAAACCACACTATTTTGTTTAGAAAAACAATTATAAATAAGTTATTGATTTTTGCATCAGAATGAATGACAGTAACCTTGTTCTTTTGTTACAGTAAAAGCATTCATTCAGTTTAGGAACATACATTCTTAGTTGATGTTGGTAGAAAGGCATCATCAGGACAGAACAACCTCATCTGGATCAGAATACCCCTCCTCCCATTGTATTTGCCTTTTATAGGTGGCTGATGCTCACTCCTTTACACATACATTTCATTGACTCTTTTAGGTGACATTTCTTGCCCTGTGTGTCTGCAGGAGGTGGAGACAGAGCAGTACTACACTATGTTTCTGGAAACGCTGAAGGAGCGCGGCTACGACGGCTACTTCTGCCCAAAGTCTCGTGCCAAACTTGTTTCTGAACAGGAGAGGAAACACGTGGACGGCTGCGCTGTGTTCTTCAAGACCGAAAAGTAAGTTATTTTTAATTTATTTTTTTTAAAATTTATTTTTATACTTTACGGAACTTGATTTAATGAATATCGAAGAATGTTGTTTGAAGTGAGCGGTGTTTATAGAGATGGAGCTTTACAGAAGTCCATTTAAAACTGACCATGACCACATTGACTGTGTGTTATTGGCAGGATGACTATGATTCATGTACACTACTGTTGAAAAGTTTGTAATCTCCAGCCACAAAAGCTTGACCAGGTCCAGTCAGATGTCTGAGTGGGCTACTCTATATGTTTGAATGTTTTATTTTATGCTGGTAGGTTATAGAAAGTCCTCCTTACAAATAAATGTTAGAATGACAACTGAAAGAGCAGAAAGAGACAAAGGTACCTCTGAGCAACAGTTAAAGCAACACTAGAGAACTTTTTGTATTTTAAAATAATGTTTCAGTGGTTCATCAACTCGTCAGAGGGCGAATGGCACTTCTGTATTCGCTTTGCAGCTCTCTACCGGCTATAACCGCACTATGCAAGTTTGCCAGATCGGGTAGTGGATCTGTAGTTCCAATGAGACATAATGGGACAATTCCGCTTCCTACCTGTAGGGGGACCAGAGGGGGAAAAGTTCCCTAGTGTTGCTTTAAATAAGAAGAGAAAAAAATCAGTCATTGGTAAAAGAAACAGGAAGCGTAGCATTCAAACGTGTGCAGATTTAAATAGTAACAGGTTTCAGTGTCAAGTGCGCAGTAATGCAGCGTACAGTATAACAAGCTGGAATTACCGACAACATCTTCAAACTTCATAAGAGAAATAGGTTAGTCTAGGGTTAGTACTGTTGGAATATCAGCTGAACATACTATGCATGGACGAATTACAGTTAAACCTCCTTAGTCTAACCACTGAGCAGACTGCAGAGGTTCCAAAGAAAACGCACACTAACTCAATATTCAGAGCCACATTGCACCGAAAAACAAATTCAAAACCGAAGGATATTTGGCTAAATGGTAATTTGAATGATTTCATTTATTCCTTTGGGGCCAAAACTATCTCAAAGGTATATAATACATTCTGTGTCTGAATTATACTGTTTTATGTCTGTTAAAATTATTATTATTAAAGGGAAAAAAAAAAAAATGGGACATTTTTACATCTGAAATGTAAGTGTGACTTTCCAAACTCATCTGTAAATGTTTATGCTGCTTTGTGGATGTTCCCGCAGGTTTACTTTGGTCCAGAAACACACTGTGGAGTTCAACCAGGTGGCCATGGCCAACTCTGAGGGCTCAGAGGTCATGCTGAACAGAGTGATGACCAAAGACAACATCGGGGTGGTCGTTCTGCTCGAGGTCAACAAGGACATGTTCTCTGATGGTAAGAACCATCTTCAGAACATTACCCAGAAACGGAGGATGTCATTTTATTATCTCTTGTGCATGGATGTAATCCAAGGAAACACTTTTTAAGCCTCAAAGCATTGCAGGTTCACAGAAACCTACCATTTTTGCCTACGGGGGCAGTAACTACGTTTGATTTTAATTTAGCATTGAATCTGTTAACATTGTTATAATTATTGTTTGGTATGTAAAATGTCAGAAGCAAGTGAAAAGGCCTCAAGGTGACGTTTTCATTGATTGTTTTGTCCAATCAACAATCCACCACCCAAAGATATTCAATTAACAAAACACACAAAAATGACTTAATTGCTTATCAAAATCTTAGTTTGGCTTACCGAATGTACAGTGTGGGTATAAAGCGCTGCATCTGTGTCTTCGCGCCACCCAAGATTTATTGTGGTTTGTGTAAAGAAATGCAACTAAGAGCTTAAAATGTGAGAATAAACCTTCTCACATCTGAAGTTTAAAGTTCAACCATTAAAAAGACATGCATATTGTTATTAATAATGTGTAATATGTACATTAATCCATCATCACACAGTAGCAAAAAGTATTGCAGGCATTTTGTAAACAGCAATCTGAAATTATGTGTTATAAATAAATAAAAGCATCAAAGAAAAAGTTTATACTCAGTAATGTATTTTTGCCACAAGGTGTCACTAGTGATTTTGATTAGAAATAATCAATAACATCCATTTGATGTTGTTCAATGGAGTGATACAGAATGAAAGAGTGGTATTATATGTAAATACATGTACAGAATATTTCTGTGGATTCAATAAATCAGTTCTGTTGTGATTTAAACGTATTATATAATCAGTATTTATCAGTTTATTCAATCAACTTTGCGTTGAGTGACATGCAGGACAGTGTTGCTCCATATATTTAACAGTGATCATTAGGGCTGTGCATCTCTCCCTTTTTATAAGAAGATCTGATACGTACCGAGATACATGGACTACGATGCGCTTCAGGGACAATACATTTTAATATAAAATGACTCAGTTTGACAGGAATTTCCCCAGTGTGGGATTAATGAAGTCTATCTCATCATCAATGTTGAAAAGATACAAAGCAATACAATTCAATCTGAAAGATACAGTTAATATTTGTTTAATATACACACTTTCATTTCCCATTATAAATTAAAATAATCCAATTCTATAAAAGAAGCATTTCCTACCTTCAAGTAAATCTATATTTTGTAAAAGGAAAAGGGAATAGTAAAGGTAAATGCTAATATACATTGTAACAACAACTTAAACGCACACAAACACACACCCGTCTATCAACAGCATTGCACACACTTCAGCTTTGTTGGATTGACAGCAAAGCTTCAGTCAACCAATTAGTAGTCTAGATTTTTTGGGTTCCACTTCTGGGATTGCTCCGGTGCTGCAGGAAATTCAACCAGTTGCATGTATTTTTTCACTTTCTTTGTGTCGGAATTTTAAATTTGGTGAATTTATGATTTTACTATTGTTGACTGCTCCTCAGATCTCTGCAGGGTAAATTGAGCCAGCTTGCTAGACTGTCATTCCAATCTGAGTTTTCTGTTGCACGACTACTTTGCAGCGGCTTTGTGCAGAGTTTAACATCGCCCTGTGACAATTTTGTGATTGGTTTAAAGAAATTCCATTAAATCAGAGCACGTTTTCCTTCCATCCCAGAATGCTGTGTGGAGTAGCCGGACCCTCCTTCAGCGCACATTGGAGGAGGGTCTGGCAAAGCGAGGCTAACTGATTCGTAACCTTAGTACCAGGCCATCGGCTGAATCTGGGTTCATTTAGACAAATTCAGGGGTCCATGTATCGATGTAGTAATGTCTGTGATAATGCAACCGGATACCAATTCGTATCAGTGAATCTTTACACCCCCTAGTAATCATACATGTACTTTCTTTTTCAATCATGTTCTGTAAATCCTTCTCTTCCTTTTATATTTTTATTTTATTGTGTCAGCAGTTTCTAAAGTTGCATCATCTATGTGCTTTTTTGTTACCAAAATAAGGTTTCATTTGGGGGTTTTCGGGGGCAACCAAGTCTTTTTCACTCCTTGGAAAGTTCTTTCTTGTATAGTCGTTTATGTTTGTATTTATTACCTTTTTTTAAAATTACCTAATGAGATTTTCATCTTACCTAAGCAATGTTTTTTTATTTCTTAAAAATTCCACTATGTCATGGGCTGCATATCTATGGCATAACCAATTTTTTTCTTCTGTTTTCAGGCACGAAGCCCCCACAGGAGAGGCAGCTGATCCTGGTGGCCAATGCCCACATGCATTGGGACCCCGAGTACTCGGACGTCAAGTTGATCCAAACTATGATGTTCCTGTCTGAGCTGAAGAGCATTGCTGAGAGGGCCTCGAGCTCCATGGCGACCGGTTCGCCGACCTCCAACCCGTCCTCCATCCCCATCGCCCTTGCGCTGACCTCAACTCGCTGCCCGACTGTAAGACTGTCTCACTCTTCAGGATCCTCATTTTAGTTTCAGTCTTTTAGTCTTCCTCAATTTATGTTGCTGCAAATTTAGTTTTGTATGTTGATATTAAGATGGTATTGTTGGATACGTTTTTATCAATTCTGCTGAACTTATATACTGTTTAGTTTCTTTAATACACTCATTGATATCAGTGTCCCTTTAATGTGAATAAATGACACAGTCATGCATATTGAATATTGGTGCCTTGAGCTCCATTAAGACAAACACACAATTGATTTTTAGGGTTTTATGAATAAAAGAGATGTTCCGGATTAATGCGATGCACTTTTACAATACAAAGTGTACTTTTTGTATGATCCAGGTGTAGTGGAATACCTGAGCAATGGAGGAGTGGCTGAGAACCACAAGGACTTCAAGGAGCTACGCTACAATGAATGTCTGACCAACTTCAGCTGCAACGGCAAGAACGGCAACTCAGATGGAAGCATCACACACAGCTTCCAGCTGAAGAGCGCCTACGACAGCAATCTGATGCCTTACACCAACTACACATATGACTTTAAGGTAAAAACCTTTAGAGGCAGGACATTTTAAGGCCAGACACTACTTTCATGCACTGGTTGTTTTTTGTTTTTATTAAAGATTTTTTGGACATTTTCCGCCTTTATTTTGATAGGAAAGCAGAAGACATTTTTTAGATTTTGGGCTATTTTGCTTACACAACATGTCTTCTTTCAGACCAGAGGAAAGAAAACAACCAAAATACATATTTTGGTGTTTATTTTACTTTGTGTATTTGCGTCTGTAGATTTCTCCTGTGGACATATTTTTAAAGACCGTTTTGTCAGAATGAGGTTTCATCTCCACACTTTGTAGCACTTACACAAAACCTTCCAGTTTCATTGCTGTCTATTCTGAAAGTTAGTTCATAGACCATTCATAGCTTGATTTTTAGAATTAGCCCATATTTAATTAGACCAGTACTCGGGTAACCTGCATGTAGGAATTAATCCACTGGAATTTATGTTGTGATCATGCTAAACATCAGCTAAATATTTGATAAATCATCCAAAACTTATATATAGTAATTATCTTTGAATCTGTCTGAAACACCCTTTTCACTGAGGCGGATTTCCTCCTGCTTTCAATATGCATTTGGCAAAAGTTACTGTACAGTTAAAAACTTTTGGTCTGGTTGAGCATCAAGTTAAAGGACACACAGTTCAACATTGAGTTGTTCAAACCCGAACCTAGCTGATGTATACAGTAATAAGGTAGATTCAGTTATAAGGAATGTTTTATATTATTATGAGTATTTCCCACTGTGGGAGATCTCAGTGGGAATGGAAAGTGAGCTATGATTTACCTTTTAGAGTGCTGCACTTTTTTATGTGTTTGTGGTGAAGCGGAAATGCCTCTATTTGTTTTAATTTGTCTTGTGGTCTCTGCTCTGGTTTCAAATGAGTCATGGAGGCACTTGTCACACAGATTCACAGTTTTCTTACTTTTGCTCCTGGTTTTTATAGCCGTAGCAATGGACTTCCCTTACATAAACCTTTTAACATGCAAAGGTTCTTAAAGAAACAAAAACAAATGGATCCTTATTTCTCTTTGTGTCAGTGCAAATTGGATGACTAATGAATGGTAAGAGAGGCAGAATGAAATGAGTCAAGCACAGTGTGCAAACATCAACCGTCCAAAGTGTCTTTGGAAATTACAGTTTTTTTGGTCTGAAACAGTCATTAGGCCTCAGCAACATTATCAGTGGGCGAAGATTAAAATTACAGTGGATGAGCCTTTGGGCTTGATGAGTTTTTTCCTTTGCGGAAATTTCAACGTTAAACCCTTCCCGACACAAAACTGTTGTCAAACTTTTCCAAAATGTATCTTCACTTGACAACGCTATGTCTAATTTTTTTGGGATTTGACTGAAAAATCCAACAGTGTTTGCTCAATGAATGTTTGTCAGACCAAAATCTTAAAGGAAATGATTCTGTCTGGGGCTCACAAACCACAACATTACATTATCACACATACGTTTTCTGCAGGACTTCCTATCTACCTTTTTGTTCTCGTTATTCAACCTATAGTGAATTTTCTGATGCACTTTTCCCTCAAGTATGTTCAAGAACAATGTTAACACAGTATGTTTATCTGAGACTAAAATGTGGTTATAAAAACTGAGCAGGTAAAATCTTTTGCAACATGGTCTTGAAGAAAAGCACTAAAATGGCAAAACTGAAGCGTCTCTGCCATTTGTAATCTCGTATTTAATAGTGTTTTGGCCAGAAGATATAGTGGCATCAATTAAATTAAGTGTTTCCCTATAGTAGTGTATTATTTTGTTTTGATATAGATGCCAGGATATTACCAAACACTGTATTTAGGCAAAGGTATGCTGCTTTAAGTTGAAGGAAAAGTTAGACATTTTGAGAATTACACTTTTTTACAATTTTGCCAAAAGTTAAATAATAAGAATGATACCATTCTAATGCGTTTAAAACGGCTACTGCTAACAGACTGTTAACTTAGCTTAGCACAAAGACTGGAAACTGAGGGAAAGTGCTAGCCTAGCTCTGTCCAAGCTAGCTGTCCAACCTCCACCTCTAAAGCTCACTAACTAGGATTACATTTTCTGTATTGAATCTAGGTTTTATGTGCAGGATTATTTGTTGTTTGGGTCAGTAACTGATTTCTTTCTACCCTCAGGCAGAGTCAGGCTAGGTGTTTCCAGTGCTTGCGTAGTGCTTAGCTAAGCTAATATTCTCCAGTCTGTAGCTTCATGTTTAGTGTTCATAAATCAGAGTGAATAAGCTCATTTCCCGAAAGTCAACCTTTCCTATACAAAGACAGTCTAAAATGAGCAGAGACACATTTCAATCCCAACTCAGAACAGATTAAAGTTGGATGCCCAGCCTTAAATTGATGTTTCTGTCTGCAGGGCGTTATCGACTACATCTTCTTCTCCAAGACCCACATGAGTGTCCTGGGCCTGATGGGACCGCTGGACAGCCAGTGGCTTATCGACAACAACATCACTGGCTGCCCCCACCCCCACATCCCCTCGGACCACTTCTCCCTACTCGCCCAGCTGGAGCTTCACCTCCCATGCCCCACCCGCTCAAACCCTCAACGGACTGCACCTGCCCGTCCACAGGTAGTGCAGTCAGAGAGAGCCCCACCAACCACTTCCTGCCTCACCTTAAAAAACACTGTCATCCCCCAGCTTTATACAGGACCCTGTACAGTTTAATGGTCATGTTAAAACTCAGACACCATCCGACCCTACCAACCCTGAGACACCTTCACAAAAGGAGTGAAGTATTTGCCCGTTTGTTGCTCCTTTTTGTGTTTTTGCACACTGTAAATGTTTGTTTTATTACATCCCCCCCCCCTTGAAAAGGCTTAATACCAAATGTTGGGCTTGGGACGAAGTTGCGATGATAACCCCCAATGTCAATTGTTTTATTTGCCTTAGATCATAACCGCTTGTAGATTCTGCTCCTACAACAACAAACCTTAACTATTAACTTTTTAAAGAAAAATCACACAAATCAGATTAGCGGGATTTTTTTTTTTTTTTTTTCATTTCACATAGCTGTGAAATTTTAGAGTGAAAACACAACAAAATATTATTGCTGCAACACAACATGTACGTTGTGTTAAAATCCCAGTCAATAGAACTGGAACCTGCTATCACACCCTACAAACAACTGAAAGTTAGGAATGTTTACGAGGATGTGAAAGGTTTGTTTACAACAACAGGTTCATATTTTCAATTCTGATCAGCCCAGAAACACCAAAATAAAATAAAATAGCTGCATTTTTAAAGATTAAAAAGTACTGATTGGGCGTTTTTTAAAGTAATGTAACAACACTAAATTGGTGTGTTTCTTATGGGAACTAGGATATGAAATCTTCTCTTGCCACAGCTGCTTGTAAATAACAACAGCACTGATGATATTGAAGACAGATTATTTTAGGGGGCTTTCAGATTGACACTTGTCTTGTGGATAATTTGGGATTATGTTTTTAAGGATTTCACCCGACTCGCTCTTCTTGCCAGGTAGCAAATCTCAACCGAAAGCTACCTCATGGTGCTGTAATGTTGCTGAGCTGCTGCGTTCACTTCTATCATATTTTTCTTACAAAAACAGGTCTTGAACCTCTCTTTAGTTGCTAAATATTTTACTTGCAGAGGTATCGCTCATCTCGTCCGATTTAAGGTCTTTGCGATTTAAAAGATGTAATTTGTGACATTTCTGCAGCACGATGAAGTAATAAAACGATTGGTCATGTCAAATCAGTGCTCAGATCTCAAATATTAATGAGCATTGCAAACAAATTAGCCCCCTACTCTTTGAGTTGCTTTGAAAAAAATAGTTTAAGAAAAAAATATATATTTCAAACACAATCCTGACATTGATCAACAATGCTCTTAATACTTTTAGCTTTTGAGTCGTGCTTTCAAACACCTACGGTCTTAAGAGCATTGCCCTGTTTCCTTATCTCACTGGCCAAAGAATCTCCCAGAATGAGTGATTTATGCTCTGTCAACAATAAGATATTTATTTATTGTTGCCAGAGGGAATAAAACTTCCTGAGAAGAATCTGCCAATGATTTGTGACCAAGAGCCAAATGTATTTAGCAAAGGCTCCCTATGAAATTGGTTGTTGGAGCCTCTTAATGCCAGATTCCTGTGGACTTTGTATATTTGTGCCAGATGATTAGAACTAATAGCCCTATATGTAAGTTGTAACTCAGGGCTATGCTATGCATCCAGCAGTACCTCTCAAACTGACGACTCAGAGTCAGTAAGAGCAAAACCAAACGGAAAGCTGTTGGTATGGAAATCCTTTATAAAGCACAGGTAATGTATGTACTTACATACATATATGTTGTAGAAGTCCCACGTCTTGGTGCATTTTTGATAAAACTGCTGCTAACCTTTTGCTTTATTATCAAAAAAGAAAATTAAGATTAGTCTAACTTTTGAGGTGCCAAAAGGTGCAAAAAGTGTTTATTTAAATTTGGTTAAGACATTTTCATTTTGTTTAGCTATAAGGCTTTTTAAGAGAGGCTTGAATATCAATGTGGGATTGATAGGATTGATGAATAAGTGGTAGGACTGGGTATCAATACTGATGCAGTACCTGTGTTTCAGTACCAATATTATTTTGATTATTTTGAAAAATTCCAAATTAAAAACATTTTTGAAAAAAATAAAGCGATTTCTCTACAGACCCCTTTGTCTGTTACAATAGGGGCCAGATTTCCCAAATGTTTAATGTTCCAAACCTGGTGTCATGAAATAATTAATATGGAAGCAAACAGGACATTTATGTAGTCTACTTATTTTTTTCCTGAATAGTTGGTGTCAGGTTAATTATAAAAATACAATATACATCTCTGATTCAAGAATCTGAATCAAAAGATTACAACTCTGGTCAGACATTCAATGCCGGCTTTTGGTACTTGACATTTCTCAATAGTTTTGACACTTTTTAATGGGTCCAAAATAATATATTGAGGTTTGATACCCACTCCTACCTCTGCAGGGGAACTCTACAATAGCTGCCTACACATGCACTCACAGTGTTTAACATATCAGGCACATTTCACACTGTAGTGTCTAGTAAACCCTGATTTTTGAGATTGAATTAGTTAAATTAGTCAAAGCATTTGCTCTGTTCAGTATTTGAATAGAAAAGCCATAATTTTGGGATAAATGGTGTCTGCACAACACACTGCACAGCATCCTGTAACCTCAGCTTTAAACCGTAGTCAGATCACTATCGGCTTTCCTTCTTTGCACACGATTTGACGCTGACGTTAATGTTAACGGATACACCTCCAGTTTTGGTGGAGTTGATACAATTTTTGAGCATTTTGAGGCCTATACTTCACTCCTAAACTCACAGGGTTTTCTGATTTTGTACAACAGCTGTACATGATTTAAATTGCCTTTGCTGACAGGGCGTCTTTCATATCTGTGAGGGTAATGTACCATCTGATTAAGGGACGTATTTTTCTCACAAATCAAACATTAACCTGTTCTTGTTTTTTTTTGCTTTGCCCAGTGCACCAAGGTCTCATATGGGAATACAACTTCCACCTGTTTCTGATACTCTTTTAGAGACAAAACCGGTCTCTGTCTATCTTTTATTTTGAACAATTTTCAGCGATTTCTGTCTCTAACATACATGCAGTTGTTCAATTGGTACTTTGTACAATTCAGTATTACCAAGTTTTTGAGAAAAAAAGATAAATGTTCCAAGTTTAAAAGCAGTTTGTCTTGATGGCTTTCATTTCTCCAGCGCACACCCTTTCACACTCAAATGAGCCTTAATCAAAATTGATTTGGTACTCTACTTGATGTTTTTCCAAAAATGTTTTTCAGATCCCCTTCACACATACCATCCAACATCTACAGCCTCTTCCTTTAATATCATTATCCAGAGCATTTGCCCTGTTAATTTAGTCTCTTTAGAGCACACCTCACATACTTTTTCTACAAACAACGTGCCTAGTTTGTACAATTTCTCCAACAGCAGCACTGCCCATGAGACCAAGACGCTCAGAGATTAACCCAGTGCCATCATCCATCCATCCAGCCATCCTTTCATCTCTCCAATCCAATCCAATGACATCATGAAGAATTGCTACTGAGGAATCTTATTTTTTTTTTTTTTTTTTAACAACAGACTGCTTTCTGTATTTTATTTTTTTAAATCAGACCGCTTTTTTGTATCCATAACATCAAAGACACTTCAATTCTACGAGATATCTGAAATTCACAAACTTGTTTTGTTTCTCTGCAAATAGGTGGCTGTATCTTTCACGATTTTTTCAAGAATATCACGACCATCATTGCATGCAATTTCTGAATGTTTAAAGCTTGTTGTTCAATATCTGGCCGTTGTTTTTTTCTTCCACTGTTGAGTTTATCCGGCAGAATTTACAGCAATGTGGTTGCTACATGTGGTTTTAAGTCTTTGTACAATAAGACGCATGAGGATTATCTGACAAAGCATTTAGCATTTGGACGAACGGTTTGCGGTCTTTAATCTGCTTTTACATGTTGAAGTTGACGGCCTCTAACTAGGCCAGGTCGCTGCATCCAAATCAAGAAACAAACTTAAAGGATGCTGTGTAAATATTTTCTCCCTACTGTATTAACCTGTGAATAAGGAATTCAAAAACACAAACAAATGCCAAATAAGTGTGATAAAAAGTAAATCCTCATGTTATTTTACTGACCACAGGTTAATGCACTGAATAATTTGCTGGAATGAGGCTATTATAAATTTGGACTACAAAGGGGAAAGGCAGCAACTTCAGTGTCCGAAAGTCTTCCTTCAGTTGCGCTGACAGCCTAAAAATTCAAACTTCTCATTGGCATCTGTCCTTTCCAAGAACATGTAAGGCGTTTTTTTTTCTTTTTTTTTTCACAAACTATTTATATCCTTGAGCATTCCTAGAAAAAGTAATTTAAAGTCGCTGCCTTTCAGTAACTTTGAGCAGATGTTGTATTCATGTGAAGTGATACTGGGTGAGGATACTCAGCCACCAGCAGTCACCAACAAAGGTGCTATATTATTTCTCAATAGTATTTTTAAGAACTGCACTTAAACCTGCTATATTTAACAACAGTGTAAAGTTTGTTATCAGATTCCAGACAGGCAGCTCTTCACCACAAGGGTTTTCAGTCCAACCAGGTTCCACCTTGACAAGAGGAAGCAGTCAGTGAGCGTTGGATGGAAGGAAAACTTGCAGCTTTGTGGTGAAGAACTGCTAAACATAGACGGGGACGCTGGTATTGTGGAAGCCAAAGTGTACATCACGCCTGACGATTAAATGTGAAAATGGTGCAACACTTACTTATTGCGGACAAGTGGAAGTTTGTCTAACGTGAGAGGGCTGAGCTGACAAAAACGCATCTGTCCTTTGTAGAGGTGCTCTTCCAATTTCTATGTTATGAAAGTTAAAGCTGCATATTGTAGGCAAATAATCAAGTTTTGTTCTCTAAAGTCATGAATCCTCACTCATTCCCAAAAACTGCAACAATTAATAGATTTGAAATCAGTAAAAGGCACTAAATCACTTTTTTAGTTTATCTTTTATGAAAGATATTTAAAAAAGTATGACATATTCATAACTTAAAAATAAGTGACTCCAGGTCCTTTCATTGATGTTAGATGAACACCTGCTTAATTTGGGGATTTCTTTTATGCTTTTATATAATTTGAAATATTACATTTTCCTCTGCAGAATCAGAAAGCTTTATTAATAATAAATGTATCATTTATGTCCCACTCTGCTTTTAAACAACAAGTTCAGTCTACTATTCAGCCTGTGAAAACATCTGTATAATGTAGTCTTTGGCTGCAGGGAGCTTTGATTTAATCAAAATAACCCTGATTATGTAACAGTGATGCCATCAGGTTATCTGAGCTTGTGTTTAGAGACTAATACTTTGAAAAGAAAAAGAAAAACAACTGAATCATAGGCAAATGCAAAGAAAAGCAAATAAATGACACACTTTTGGGGGTTATGAATAAAACGGGTTCCCAAAAACTTGATATTAGGTTTCCATCCAAATAAGTGATTTGGTTAAACTCTCAGTGGTTCCTGGGGCCCTATGTCTCAACACTTGTAGAAAGAGTTTATTGCCATGTTAAATCACTAATAATTCCCATGAATGAATGGAGGACTTCTACAAAGCCTACAGCTACGTTAAATATGTGAGCTGTTACACTTCAGTTGAAACTAAACTGCTCAAACGCACTTGTATCATCTCTTAACACAAAGCCCTGACTCTCTACACCTCTTGTAGGCAATAAACATCTCATTTTTGAAGAGTCTTTTTGTCTGTCTTTAATTCTTTGGAGAGACATGTATACAAAACAATCATGTAAAGGTTACAGCACCGTGGTTAATATAGTCAATGCATTTGATTCACATTTAGTCAGATTTACAGGAGCATTTTCATTTTGTTTTTTGAAACTTTCACTTTACAGTACAGATTTATGGTTTTTGATACATCAAAGCATTGCCACAAATGTGATCAAAAGTGAATTGTGGAAGCAGTGGTGGACACGGTAGTTGCACTGGAGTTCACATTTGTACTGTAATTAAAACAAAACAAGAAAAAATAATTAAAGACTGGAGTGAATATTATATTCAAAAAAAACAAAAAGACAGCTTAGAGTTGTATCATGACCAGGGATAACATGATAACTGAGCAAGAAAATATACAGTATTATACAATGCTAGTAAAGTTTCTGTTATCACAATAACTGACTACCAACACAAAAGGGAGCTCTTCTTTTGTTACAGTCTTCCCTTTAGACACAATAAAATAACAGTAAATACCCTCTGGCATAGCAGAGGGCAGAGAAATATTTTGTTCTTTGTATTTGTTTTCAGGGACACAAGATGAAATGTGGAAAACTAAATGCAGAAACACAAAATACATAGTGACACATCTCCATAACTACCACCGTACAATGTACTTTTTTTTTAATTTTTGTTCAGGGCTACAACTAAATTATTTAGTCTAAAAAAATTAAACTTGTGAAAAGTTTTGACCTCAAAGAGCCAAATGTGACTCCTTCAAATTTCTTTTGTTGAAAATGCCAAATAAAGTAATTACTGAAAGACCTAAGCAGGTCGCTGACCCACTGCACATTTGGGTTGACACAAACTCTAGAGCCGTTCCTCCTGGTGACTCTGTGGAGAAAGAGGGGTTACAAAAACGTTATTACAGGGGAGACATTCTCACACTGGACTCACTGTTTGAGTAAACCTGATGAGTGAAAGTGAATTTCCATTCAGAGGCTCTTCAGAGTCAAACAGGTTTCAGTAAAACAAAAGTGGAACATAAAGTATATTGACTGAAGTAGCACTGTAGATGGGTGTTTTTAACTAGTTCCTAACTTCTACTTTTCCATTTTGTGCAACTTTGTACTTTTACATTGGTACTTTCACTTTTGCTGTGCAGAAGTACTTTAGTTAACAAGCAGGTATCTTTGTTTGTAATCAAAAGTTGCATCATTGCTCTGATGTCAAACCAGAACAGAGAAGGATAGTATATTAGTTTTCTCAAATACTGCACTTACTGCAAGGCTAAATGTTTCTGCTTCCAGTCTTTATGCTAAGCTAATCAACTTGCTTGCATAGCATAAATTCTGGCAGGTCACGTAGTCAAGCTATCATCTCAGCTCAAAGCTGACAGTTCCTAACAGTCCTAAGTCTTTGAATCAATCTTAAATACTCACATGATTTCAGTCCGGCGACAGTGTCCTGAAATAGGAATCACCCAATTTTCTTGATGACACGAAAAGGGACAGGAGTAGAAATCGCCTGAATGCAGATACACTCGCTGTGAAAATTAAACATTTTAAAAGCTTAATTATTATGTTTATTATGTGCCTTATGATAACTAATTGTTTAAATGATATATATATATATATATATATATATATATATATATAATATATATATATATATATATATATATATATATATATATATATATATATATATATATATATATATATATATATATATATATATATGTTATAAATGAACTGTTATAAATGTAAAAGAAAATATCTTACCATGCAGAGAGGCGATGCAAAAGCAGAAAGTCAGAGCAGCCAGGAGGAGCAGTGGTTTAGTTGTCATTTTGGCGGTTGTTTTGATCTTTCGCACCAATGAGGATGTGAGAGTGATGTGAGAGTATTTGAGAGTGAATCGAGTCTGCTTTTATAAAGCGGCAAAAAGGAAGTGTGTTTGAAAGGCACTGCACTTTTCCTGTCTCACAACCTCAAAATGTAAAAATTGTGGCATCTTGATTTTTTTAGGGGGGTTTCTGCTGAAAGATTTTTGAGTTATTTCTGAGGGTCTATTCTTACTGATATTTCAAGCAGACTCCACTACGCATTACTGTAAAATCAAATTATGTAAGGTACTTAATTATCTTTCATGCACTTACAAGTTTTGGATTCTATTGCCACACTGATGTCACATGCCTGTGTGAATACTTGTCTAGCACTGACTTATGGCAATATGAAAGGTATGAAAGGCAGTGGTATTAACTGGGATAGTTTGGATCATTTAAAGTGGGGTTGTATGAGGTATTTATCCATAGTCTGTGTATTACCTAGATTGATATACAGTAACTGGGGAAAAGCCAACCATGATCTAATGTAGGTAGGTAATACACTGACTATAGAGAAGTACCTCTTACAACCCCACCTCAAAATATCTGAACTATCCCTTCAAATCTAAAACTAAGTGGTCAATAGAGAAGGGTAATTAAGCCACAACAATGGGTAATAAAAGTAAATAAGAAGTTAGTAGAAGATGGGATGCCAACATTGGTCTCCAGTGTTGAAGTCACAAGAAAACGTAAAGTCTTTTTTATTGTTTGACCAAAGGACTAATGCTAATCATTTTACTTGTTGTGGCTGAGTCCGACAAGTTTGAAAATTATTGGATGAGATGAGATGATACGTTTAGGTAAAAGGCCAAGTGCCCAATAGACACAGGGGTTTGGCTTGATTGCCATCCCAGCCTGACGTTGTATGGGACATCTAGATATGCCCCAGTGAGAAAGGTTTGAGAAAGGTTTATTCAAACTATAAACTGTTACGTTGTACCAAAACAATAGTACAGAAATGTAAACTAGGTAGAATAGCAGGATTTTAATGCTAGTCCCAGCATAAAAACATTATGATGACAGCAGAATGTACACACCTGTCCTGTTTGGCAAGAACACTACACAGATAACACCACACACACACACACACCAAATAAATATATGTGTCTGATTGTCAAAGTATTCTACTCGAGCACCTACTACTCGAGTACTTGAGTACTTCTTAATTTGCCTTGAAGGTTGCCTGGCTGAAAACCACATCCTTTCTGGTAAGTAATTCATCGAGGGATTCTTATGCCCCCAACAAAATTAGACTGTAGTTCCCGTTTATGAAAATAAGATTTTTTTTTCTAAAATTAAATTTGGATACGCTTTGTACAGTAAATAACTCTGCAGGGATCAAGAGGACTCAAACAAAGTGGTTGTATTGGGTTGGTCAAAAGAGGACATTAAAAGTTTAAGGTTGAACTTTACATGCAC
>JABXJD010000035.1:4415000-4420261 GCA_013375575.1 Percina caprodes | reverse complement strand
ATTGCAATAAAATAAAATGCAATATTAAACATATTCGTAACTATCCCATGCAGCATAGATTTGGACAATTTTTTCATAAAGGTCCATTCAACTATGCAGGGCCAATTTAGTTGACACCAGCTCTGCAAAGCTGACTGAACTGTGAACTTGAGGATTCCCAACTCCCTACGGATTGAGCTACTGCCCCCCATAGCTATAAATCCTGAGAAACTCCTCTTTAGTCTTCCCCTCGTTTGATAAACAACTGTTTTACAGCCCTGATAAGAAAAGATGAACAACTCCCTTCTGTCTTAATCATCACACTCATAATCAGACGTGAACCATAGTAATCGCTTCCGAATGCACAGAAGAGACGCGAGACGAGTCAGCAGCAACATCTAAAGGGGAATTTTGGGAGGAATTTCTTAGATCCTCATCCCAGCTGACAACTCCTGCACTTACAGTGGCTTGAATAAGTTTAAGTTGATTAAAAAGAGGAATAAAAACACATCTTTTAGGAATTAATCTTAATGCCTTAATTCAAAAAATTTAGGAAAATCCAACTTTTTAAGGACACCAATTTTCTCTGTGAATGAATAATGTATCATGAATAAATACATAAATAAATACATGTTCTTCTTAAAATACAGGGGGAATAAGTCTACACCCCCCTATGTTAAAATACAGGGGGCATAAGTACACACTCCCCTATGTTAAAATACAGGGGGCATAAGTATACACCCCCCTATGTTAAAATACAGGGGGCATAAGTATACACCCCCTATGTTAAAATACAGGGGGCATAAGTATACACCCCCTATGTTAAAATACAGGGGCATGAGTATACACCCCCTATGTTAAAATACAGGGGCATAAGTATACACCCCCCTATGTTAAAATACAGGGGCATAAGTATACACCCTATGTTAAAATACAGGGGCATAAGTATACACCCCTATGTTAAAATACAGGGGCATAAGTATACACCCCCTATGTTAAAATACAGGGGCATAAGTATACACCCCTATGTTAAAATACAGGGGCATAAGTATACACCCCCTATGTTAAAATACAGGGGCATAAGTATACACCCCTATGTTAAAATACAGGGGCATAAGTATACACCCCTTTGTTAAAACACAGGGCATAAGTATACACCCCCTATGTTAAAATACAGGGGCATAAGTATACACCCCCTATGTTAAAATACAGGGGCATAAGTATACACCCCTATGTTAAAATACAGGGGCATAGTATACACCCCCCTATGTTAAAATACAGGGGCATAAGTATACACCCCCTATGTTAAAATACAGGGGGCATAAGTATACCCCCCCCTATGTTAAAATACAGGGGGCATAAGTATACACCCCTATGTTAAAATACAGGGGCAGTATACACCCCCTATGTTAAAATACAGGGGGCATAAGTATACACCCCTATGTTAAAATACAGGCATAAGTATACACCCTATGTTAAAATACAGGGGCATAAGTATACACCCCTTTGTTAAAATACAGGGGCATAAGTATACACCCCCTATGTTAAAATACAGGCATAAGTATACACCCCTATGTTAAAATACAGGGGCATAAGTATACACCCCTATGTTAAAATACAGGGGCATAAGTATACACCCCTATGTTAAAATACAGGGGGCATAAGTATACACCCCCTATGTTAAAATACAGGGGGCATAAGTATACACCCCTATGTTAAAATACAGGGGCATAAGTATACACCCTATGTTAAAATACAGGGGCATAAGTATACACCCCCTATGTTAAAATACAGGGGCATAAGTATACACCCCCTTATGTTAAAATACAGGGGCATAAGTATACACCCCCCTATGTTAAAATACAGGGGCATAAGTATACACCCCTATGTTAAAATACAGGGGCATAAGTATACACCCCTATGTTAAAATACAGGGGCATAAGTATACACCCCCATGTTAAAATACAGGGGGCATAAGTATACACCCCCCATGTTAAAATCCCATTGGGGCAGTCACTCTTGTTTTTACATCAAAGAATTCAGCATCAATACAAGCTCTGCAGAAGCTAACATACACTCTGGCTCCCAGATTCTTCATCATGGTCTATAAAGTTTCTGATTATACAACATGGAAAGGAATGCGGTGAAAAGTTCACGATAGGGCCCCAGCTAGCAGTAACAATGTACAGGTACAAATCACAACCTGTCTTCAGGATACACTCTTCCAGAGGCCATTATCACCAAGATAAACATCCTTTGGTCGCTTTACATTTAATGGTTTGGTGGTGTTGAGATACTACATTTTCACTCCCTTCGAGACAAGATTTAAGTCTCAAAAACAAAAAGAAAAATTACTGCTGAAGTAATTGCTTTAGTCGGTGTATTAACACTCATGGTTGTTTCAAGGTCAAAGTGACCCTGAAAAACGTCCCTGTATTATACTCTCTGGGAGGGACTATTGTAGTACAGTGTTCCTGAACTCCTCTAGTGGCTGTGGAAACGTCATCATGAGTGTTACCTTCACGGGTCTCATGACCTTGTATCCATCAATTTTGACATGGAAAGTTGCCTGTTATTGGCACTCAAAAGACTACAACTAAATGGAGTTAATTTGTTAACCCTTGTGTTGTCTTCCCTTCAACCATGAAAAACGTCTCGGGTTACGTATGTACCCTTGTTCCCGAGATAGGGAAGACACTGAGTCGGTTCGACACTATCTCAGGGAACGCCTCGGGTTACGTATGTAACCCTTGTTCCCCGAGATAGGGGAACGAGACACTGCGTCGGTTATGACACTATGGGAACGCCTATAGTGTCGTAACCGACGCAGTTCGAGAAGGGGAACCCCATTTTTGTCACTTTTTTCCCCAACATTATTATCGCTTATTCCGACATTTTTGTCCCTTTTCCAATGTTGTGGGTGTTTTTTTTTTTATGTTTTTGCCAAGGTTTTTAATTTTTTAATTTTCAGCGCTTATTTCGACGGCCCATTTTTTGTGCCAACAAAAAACAAATTTAACTGAAAAAGGGTCAAATTTGACCCAAGGACAACATGAGGGTTAACTGGTGTTCGGGAGCAGGGCCACGCCTAAACCACACCTCTAATCACCAGACACACCTACATCTACCGTCCTGCATGCACAGCCAAGCTCGTGTCTCTCATTGCTTGACCCCCCCCCCCTCCCTTTCCCTCTCCTTCATCCATCTTCCTCTTCTTCCCGTCCTGCTGCACACCTCTCTCGTGTCTTTTCTAGGTACCGTCTGGGGGTCTGGAAACTATTTGGGTGAAAACTGCTTCTGAGACCGAACCCCCACCCTGAGTCTCCTCCACCCGGTCATCACACATCCTCCCAGACCAGCCTTCAGATGACATCCACATCAATTTTGCACATTCATAATGTTCATCTGCACATTCTTATTGTTCATTAAATCTTTAACTAACACACGGTCCATGCTAATGAAATGTACTTTAACATTTCCCGACAGCCCATCTGAATTAACGTAGTTACCACTGATCTCGCTCGAAGCCGTAACAGGACATTTAATGCAAATTACAGGAGTTACAGAATTTATAAGACCCTACAAAATATAATTTTCCATACCAAATTGCTTATATCTCTGAGGCATGTCTTAACCGTTCATACATGTTTGTTTACATGGACTTAACCTTATTTGTAAAGTAAGAATAAGTAATTCTAAAATATTAGTTTTTCCCAATATTATATGTGTATTTTCAAAATGTGGGTCTGTGGGTGCAAACTTCCCTTCACGATTAATGGGAGCAGTTTGGTCTCTAAAATGTGAAATGTGGATCAGGTGTTTTCCCAAAAAGCCCAAGATGATGTCATTGAATGTCTCCAGAATGTTGTCTAGAACTCAAAGATATTCAGTGTACTGTCCCAGAGGAGAGAAGAAACTAGAAGATATTCAGTGTACTGTCCCAGAGAAGAAACTAGAAGATATTCAGTGTACTGTCCCAGAGGGGAGAAGAAACTAGAAGATATTCAGTGTACTGTCCCAGAGGAGAGAAGAAACTAGAAGATATTCAGTGTACTGTCCCAGAAGAGAGAAGAAACTAGAAGATATTCAGTGTACTATCCCAGAGGAGAGAAGAAACTAGAAGATATTCAGTGTACTGTCCCAGAGGAGAGAAGAAACTAGAAGATATTCAGTGTACTGTCCCAGAGGAGAGAAGAAACTAGAAGATATTCAGTGTACTGTCACAGAGGAGAGAAGAAACTAGAAGATATTCAGTGTACTGTCCCAGAAGAGAGAAGAAACTAGAAGATATTCAGTGTACTATCCCAGAGGAGAGAAGAAACTAGAAGATATTCAGTGTACTGTCCCAGAGGGGAGAAGAAACTAGAAGATATTCAGTGTACTGTCCCAGAGGAGAGAAGAAACTAGAAGATATTCAGTGTACTATCCCAGAGGAGAGAAGAAACTAGAAGATATTCACATTCAACAAGCTGACATCAGAGTATTTTTAGACTCAAACTGATTAAATCATTGTCAAAACAGTTGCAGTTGACATCTATTCGGCTGATCTTTGCAGCTGTAGTTGAACATATTCCTGCTCTACAACACATGTTGAAACATGTCTGATAACTGCAGAGATCTCCCTGATGCGGTGGTATTTCTGCACAACAGGCACGTGACAGTTAGTCATTGTCAGAGAGATGTTAGTAACTTTCCAACAGAGGTGATGTCATCTTGGATTTCCATTCATGTCGTTATCCTGTCACATGCTCGGAGCTGCCAACCAATGAGAGCGAAAAGAAACGAGTGTGTGCGTCCCGTAGAGGGCGACAAAGCTCGGCACACAATGGTGGATGATTAACCGGCAACAGGAGAGGAAAGTTTTAGGTCTGGAGCTTTGTGTGTGATCTCTTATCTCTATCCCATGTAGGAAGTTCCCCCAGATGCACTGAGCCAGGCAAGGAGCGATAGACCTGTCCTGGTGGTTTTCCATGACAGGGTGAGGAAGGGGACTTCAGTGTGTCTCTAAAGGGAAGCAGCAGAAGCCTGAAGTCAGATCAGTTCTTCTCACAACCCTCGTGTTGGCTTCCGTCAAAATTGAAAATCAACTCTTTTATTGACGTTTTTTATCAATGTTTTTAACTTTTTCTTACTTTTGTGTCCCCTTTTTTCAGTGTTTGTCACTTTTTTGACATTTAACACTACGTAACACTAACTTATTAACTTTAGTTTTACAGTTATTTTTGGAATTTATGGTCAATAAAGCTCATTTATAGGAAATTATACCTAATGTTTGAGTTAGA
>JABXJD010000035.1:4390000-4410000 GCA_013375575.1 Percina caprodes | reverse complement strand
CCATCTGCCTCGACTGGAAAGCACTTTATCTCAACTTCTGTTGCTTTAAATGAGCTTCATCATAAATAAAGATACTGGACTTATAGTCCGGCGTCCCGGGCTCACACATCAAGATGGATTCTCAGGTCCTGCAACTCGTCCTTGTTATGACTGGAAACCTTCTTTGCAGGATCGGCTTCACCTGTTCCTCTAAAGTGAAAGCATGCGTGCTACTTTCATTATTACTTGTCTACGGGTGAATCTTGTGTTCATATCTCTCACACACGTGACTGCGCTGGAGTAAAGCAATGATTATTAACATCCTGTGTGGTCATAAAGTTACTTTGAGGATATATCATGAGATTAAATTATTAGTTTTTAGGGTCCAGTAGGTTTAATGCAGGTCAGCATTGGATACAGTCCGCACTGGTTCATACAGGAAATACTATTATTCCCTTTTCTTTTCTGTACAATAACAACAACACAGCAACAACTACAAATACATCAGTGGGGAGACGGTGAATGTGGTGATAAGAAACTGGAGAGCCAATCAGAAGAGCCGAACGGGGAAAGAAACATTTCCTAAAAAATAAAAATAAATAAATGCAGTTAAGCTATTAAATAAAAAAATAAAAAATTAAATACAGTTAAGCCATTAAATAAAAAATAAAAAAATAAATAAATACAGTTAAGCTATTAAATAAAACATATATAAATAAAAAAATACAGTTAAGCTATTAAATAAAAAATAAAGAAATAAATACAGTTTAGCTATTAAATAAAATATACATATGTGAAATTATTATACATTATTACATTTCTTAATATATTTTAACAGTTTTAAAAATTATTGATTTATCTGGCTTTCATTTCTTTTTTTCATTCATTTCTTTTTTCATATTTAATCAATCAATCGTTCAACAGTTTAAAAAAAATCTGCAAAAAAAAAAAAGAAGGAACTAATGTTAATTCACAGTCACAGTAACAGTTTTTTAATCAATGTATTGATATTTGTCTCAGGTAGTAACATTACGCCGTTTGTCCCATGTTTCCGTATTTAAAGACAAAATCTGTAAAAATAAAACGGGATGATTGTGTAACATTAGTTATTTTTAACAGTGTGTGTCTTTGTTTTTCTTTGCAGTTGCAGGGTCGGAGGCGTCCCACAGGTGCAGCATGTCCTGCCTCGGCCCCCTGACCTTCCACCCCCGCGCCGTGGGCGACAAGGTCCGCCTGAGCCAAGGGGGTCGCGTCGCTGAGAGGACGCCCAGCACGTTCAAGAACGGCCTGGTGTTCAGCAGCCGCCCGGTGAAGGTCCAGGAGAGACTCTGTCTCAGGGTGGAGAAAGATGCCTCCAACTGGCACGGCGCCCTGCGCGTGGGCTTCACCACCGTGCCACCCACGGCCAGATCTCGGCCGCTGCCCGTCATGGCCATCCCCGACCTCACCGACCGCCCCGGCCACTGGGCTTGTCCTGTGGATGAATCCCACTGCCAGGTACGGGTGCCACGCCCCCCCAACATCCATCCGAATCCATATATATTGTTTTAATTAAATTGTATTTATGGTGTCAAATCATGCGCCATAGATTTTAAAGGGAATGGGAGATGCCACTCTGATTGGGTGATTGCATGTTACGCCCACAACCTATGATTATGTATTTTACCAGAAAGGGTAAATTACATTTGATAAGATTAGATCAGATCAGATTTTATTGATCCCAAATTGGGAATTTTCAGTGCTACAGCGGCAAAATATAACACAAACAGAATATACACAAAATAATGATAAATACAATAGAATACAAGACCAAATGTTCAAAAATATAAAATACAAAATGTACAAACATATATACAATATAAATAGCGTGTTTTTCATTTTCTTGTTTATCTGGAAGAGCTCAGTAATAAAATTGTAAAATCACATTTTAGTTGCTTTTTGTAGATAGATACTGTATATTGTGTATATATATATATATATATATATATATATATATATATATATATATATATATATATATATATATATAATTCCAAATCAAGTCGGAATCGCATCGTGGCAGACTTCATATCAGCAAATATCGTATAGTTGTCCAATACAAGGTGATAAAGCATGTGTGTCCCCCAGGCGGGTTCGGAGCTGCAGTTCTGGGTCTCTAACGGAGGCTCCGTGTACGTCTCCAGCAGCAACACCAAGGCACACAAGCTGCTGACGGGGTGGACCTGAGCCGGCCGCTGTGGGCCATGATCGACGTCTACGGCCAGACGCGCTCCGTCTCGCTGCTGGGTACGCGCTCTGTGCACGACGATGACGTGTTGTGTTGCTGTGCAGCTGGTTTTTCTGGTTCTGGTTCATTTCACACTGAGAGTGATTGTTTGAATGACAGCAGAAAAGATGATCTGAATTAGTTAATAGTCAACTATTAAATTAATTGCCAACTGTTTTGACAATGAGCCATTTTTTTAACCCTTGTGTTGGCTTCTTATCGATGTTTTTAACTTTTTCTTAAGTTTTTGTCCCTTTTTTCATCACTTTTGATGCTTTTTTCAATGTTTGTCACTTTTTGACGTTTTCAACACTACGTAACACTAACTTGGGATTTTGGGAAACACTGATCCACAACTAATCCATTAATTGAGAAAATAATCAACATTAATTAATGATAAAAACAATCGATAGTTTCAGTCCTGGTTTAAATGTTATAAACAAATTAAATGATTAAATGCCTCTACTCTTTGCTGCAGGCTCAAAGAAAAGCGAGCTGCTTTACACCAGACGGTCCTGTCCTGCACCTGAACGCCTCACCTCGCCTGACATTGACTACCGCAACAGTTTGTCTCGGGTATCGAGTCTCTGTGGAAACAGCGATGAATGCATCCCCATTCTGGACGTCCCAACAGGTAAGAAAGAGTCCCCCCACCCCACCCCACCCCACCCCACCATGGTTTGGGGGGGGGGGGAGGGGGATGGCAGGTTTGAGGACATGTTGGTTTTGCACATCTGTAACCAGAGAGACTCTCTCTGTGATGTCAGTCTTGTAACTGTGATGTTTTCTGTACCCGCAGATGGAGACGGCGTGCCCGACTGCGTGGTGTGCATGGCGAACCAGGCCAGAATCCATCTGCCTTGCGGCCACCGTTGTTTGTGCAACACGTGCTTCTCCAGAGTCTTGGAGCAGTTTGGCACGTGCCCGCTGTGCCGACACCAGATCAGAGGTCCGTCGGAGGAGAGGAGGTGATGTCGCTGGGCTGCTCTGAGCTCCGAGACACCCGACAGGAATCCCCCAAAAACAAGCTACCAATGACTGTAACACAGGAAACACCTTGAGGAGCAACGTCACACGTCCTGGTTGCCATAGCGATTGAAGCCGAGCCAGGAACCTTTGTCACATGTCTATATATATATATATATATATATATATATATATATATATATATGTATATGTATATATGTGTGTGTGTGTGTATATATATGTGTGTGTAAATATACATATACATATGTGTATATACGTATGTATGTATGTGTCTATATATATATATATATATATATATATATATATATATATATATATATATATGTAAATGATGTACAGCATGTGTAAGATGAGATGTTGAAGATATTAAGCTTGAGTCTTTCTTCAGAGAAAATGTGAAACTTTACTGCTGAAAAAGTGATTGTTAAACGAGAAAAAAGGCAAACATGAAATATTTTGATGAAGACAATCTACGAGATGTGTCTTGCACTCATTTACATTCACTGCACATTGTTGTAAATCTTATAAATCTTATGTATATCTTGTAAAATTATATTTTTTTATATTTGATTGTCAAAATAAAATGTATTAAAACTATCGTAATATTCTCTTTGCTGTTCTTATTTTAGTCGAACATGATGTTTGATACAAATCCCTAAAACTTCTGTCTGTCAGCTGATTAATATTAATATGTTTGTCTTAGTCTTTAGCAACGACCCTTGTGTTGGGCTTTGTGTTGCCCCGGGTGCGAGATAGGGTCCTGGGTGTTAGTTCTTGCCCCATCAGTGACATTTAACCCTTGTGTTCTCTTCTTGTCAACATGAAGAAAAAAAAGGTTTTGGTCACTTATAATTATCACTTTTTCCCACATTTTTGTCACTTTTTTCCCACATTTTTGTCACTTTTTCCACACATTTTTGTCACTTTTTTCCCACATTTTTGTCACTTTTTCACACATTTTTGTCACTTTTTTCACACATTTTTGTCACTTTTTTCACACATTTTTCCCACATTTTTGTCACTTTTTCCCACATTTTTGTCACTTTTTCCACACATTTTTGTCACTTTTTCCCACATTTTTGTCACTTTTTCCCACATTTTTGTCACTTTTTTCCCACATTTTTCCCACATTCTTGTCACTTTTTCCCACATTTTTGTCACTTTTTCACACATTTTTGTCACTTTTTTCCCACATTTGTCACTTTTTTCACACATTTTTCCCACATTTTTGTCACTTTTTCCCCACATTTTTGTCACTTTTTCCCACATTTTTGTCACTTTTTTCCCACATTTTTGTCACTTTTTCCCCACATTTTTGTCACTTTTTTTCCACATTTTTGTCACTTTTTTCCCACATTTTTGTCACTTTTTTTCCACATTTTTGTCACTTTTTTCCCACATTTTTGTCACTTTTTCCCCACATTTTTGTCACTTTTTTCCTACATTTTTGTCACTTTTTCAATGTTATGGGTGCTTTTTTTATGTTTTTGGTGTTTTTCCAAAGTGTTTTGATGTTATTAATGTTGACATTTTCAGCCCATTTGCTGAAAACATGAGGGTTAATCCTCAAAGTGAAACTACAAACAGAAACACCGCGGCTGTATTTTGTTTCATATTAACTGCGTTTGTAAATCATTCGCTTCGCTGCAACGACTTTTATTTTGATCCGACAACTAAAACCGTAAACAAGTCATAATGAAACTAACGGTGCACTTTTATATTTGAGGAACTTTCTGAAGATTTCCTGCTCCATGGTTTGTACAAATAATAATAATAATTATAAAAGTAAAGTCAGGAGAGTTGATTAACTCCAATTAAGTACTTTAATATTTGGTAAAGCTCCTGGTGCAGCCCTATAGTCCCACAGCCCAATGGTCCCACAGCCCAATGGTCCCACAGCCCAATGGTCCCACAGCCCAATGGTCCCACATCCCAATGGTCCCACAGCCCAATGGTCCCACAGCCCAATGGTCCCACAGCCCTATGGTCCCACAAGCCAATGGTCCCACAGTCCAATGGTCCCACAGCCCAATGGTCCCACAGTCCTATGGTCCCACAGCCCAATGGTCCCACATCCCAATGGTCCCACAGTCCAATGGTCCCACAGCCCTATGGTCCCACAAGCCAATGGTCCCACAGTCCAATGGTCCCACAGCCCAATGGTCCCACAGTCCTATGGTCCCACAGTCCAATAGTCCCACAGTCCTATGGTCCCACAGCCCAATGGTCCCACATCCCAATGGTCCCACAGTCCAATGGTCCCACAGCCCTATGGTCCCACAAGCCAATGGTCCCACAGTCCAATGGTCCCACAGCCCAATGGTCCCACAGTCCTATGGTCCCACAGTCCAATAGTCCCACAGTCCTATGGTCCCACAGCCCAATGGTCCCACAGCCCTATGGTCCCACAGTCCAATAGTCCCACAGCCCTAATTATTTTTTCACTGAAAATTAAGCCCTATGTTCCCATATTTCCTTTTTCATAAATTTGTACCAGATTGTGTCCCCCTTTCTCCCAATTTTAAGAAAAATCTTAGAAATGTGGGAACATAGGGCTGAGCCCATGTTTTATTTTCAAAATTACAAATCATTCTTTGCAACCTAATAATAAAAACAACCTAACAATAAGCTCTTATCTAAATTAACATGCTCTTAGTTTGAGCATGAATGTCTCTACTCAAGGTCCACTTGTTCGGTCAAATCTTCACTTATTGAAAATAATAAGTCTCATTTAATAACAGTTGTTTATGAATATATATTAATGTTTGTTGTGTGAGTCAAGCATGCAGAACACATTCTGGCCTAAAAGACTTTAAGAAGTTAATAATAACCTGGAGACTTTACCTCTCATTGGCATGTTGTTGGGAACAATTGGGACAGCATTTAAAAAATCTCATCATAAAGAGTCATTTATTAACTCCATGTGTTGGTCCTCGAGCTGTTTTCACAGGATGCTAAAAATCATTTATTTACCACATTGATTAGAGATGTAAACACAAGGTCAACGAGTCAGAATGAAAGTAGAACAAAGGTGCTTTCACCTCGGAGGAGCAGGTGTGTAGATGTGTGTGAGTGTGTATCTGATGAGCAGGTGTGTAGATGTGTGTGTGTGTGTGTATGTGATGAGCAGGTGTGTAGATGTGTGTGTGTGTGTATCTGATGAGCAGGTGTGTAGATGTGTGTGAGTGTGTATCTGATGAGCAGGTGTGTAGATGTGTGTGAGTGTGTATCTGATGAGCAGGTGTGTAGATGTGTGTGAGTGTGTATCTGATGAGCAGGTGTGTAGATGTGTGTGAGTGTGTATCTGATGAGCAGGTGTGTATGAGTGTGTATCTGATGAGCAGGTGTGTATGAGTGTGTATCTGATGAGCAGGTGTGTGTGAGTGTGTATCTGATGAGCAGGTGTGTAGATGTGTGTGAGTGTGTATCTGATGAGCAGGTGTGTAGATGTGTGTGAGTGTGTATCTGATGAGCAGGTGTGTAGATGTGTGTGAGTGTGTATCTGATGAGCAGGTGTGTATGAGTGTGTATCTGATGAGCAGGTGTGTGTGAGTGTGTATCTGATGAGCAGGTGTGTATGAGTGTGTATCTGATGAGCAGGTGTGTGTGAGTGTGTATCTGATGAGCAGGTGAGATTTTTTGGATTTTGATTTGATATTTAACAGCTAAACTGTATTTCTTTTTCTTTTTTATTCAATAGCTTAACTGTATTTATTTTTTATTTAATAGCTTAACTGTATTTATTTTTTATTTTATTTTTAAATATAAATAGCTTAACTCTATTTTTTAATAGCTTAACTGTATTTTTTTAATAGCTTAACTGTATTTATTTTTTATTTTATTTTTAAATATAAATAGCTTAACTGTATTTTTAATAGCTTAATTGTATTTATTTTTATTTAATAGCTTAACTGTATTTATTTTTTATTTTATTTTTAAATATAAATAGCTTAACTCTATTTTTTTAATAGCTTAACTGTATTTATTTTTTATTTAATAGCTTAACTGTATTTATTTTTTATTTTATTTTTAAATATAAATAGCTTAACTCTATTTTTAATAGCTTAACTGTATTTTTTTTTAATAGCTTAACTGTATTTATTTTTTATTTTATTTTTTAAATATAAATAGCTTAACTGTATTTTTTAATAGCTTAACTGTATTTATTTTTTATTTAATAGCTTAACTGTATTTATTTTTATTTTATTTTTAAATATAAATAGCTTAACTCTATTTTTTTAATAGCTTAACTGTATTTATTTTTTATTTAATAGCTTAACTGTATTCAAGTTTAATGCTGTAATCACAGAGTAAATAGAAGAAATAGGTTTTTTAGGTGTAAATATTCCTCATTAAACATTAAAAAGACCCAAAAATACACAACATTAAGTGTAAAATTAAAGCTACAAACTTTAAGCATTCATTTAAGTATTGTTTTTTACAAGAAAGTAGAAGAGAAGAGTAATATGTTTTTTAACAATTTCAACTGTGGGTTGTAGTTGCTGCTGTGTTGTTGTTATTGTACAGAAAAGAAAAGGGAATAATAGTATTTCCTGTATGAACCAGTGCGGACTGTATCCAATGCTGACCTGCATTAAACCTACTGGACCCTAAAAACTAATAATTTAATCTCATGATATATCCTCAAAGTAACTTTATGACCACACAGGATGTTAATAATCATTGCTTTACTCCAGCGCAGTCACGTGTGTGAGAGATATGAACACAAGATTCACCCGTAGACAAGTAATAATGAAAGTAGCACGCATGCTTTCACTTTAGAGGAACAGGTGAAGCCGATCCTGCAAAGAAGGTTTCCAGTCATAACAAGGACGAGTTGCAGGACCTGAGAATCCATCTTGATGTGTGAGCCCGGGATGCCGGACTATAAGTCCAGTATCTTTATTTATGATGAAGCTCATTTAAAGCAACAGAAGTTGAGATAAAGTGCTTTCCAGTCGAGGCAGATGGTTAAATATCCGCCAAGATACGGATAACTAACGTTAAAGAAATAGAAGGTGCATAACGAGCAACAAGAGGAAATGTAACGCCAACACACCCGGCATGTTGTAAGTCCAGTTAAGAAATAGAAGGTGCATAACGAGCATCAACAGGCAATGTAACGCCAACACACCCGGCGTGTTGTAAGTCCAGTTAAGAAACAGGAAGCCAGTTGATTTTAAAGTAGTTTCAAAGTAAAACTGATTCTGGCTTCTCAAGTGTGATTATTATTTTTGTTGGTTTTCTTAACCCTCGTGTTGTCTTCCCGTCAAAATGAATATCAACACTTTTGTCTCTCTTTATCGATGTTTTTAACATTTTTGTCCCTTTTTTCAACACTTTTGACGCTTTTTTTCAATGTTCAATTGATTCCACCCAACGCTCTTTGCAAAGTACAAATCTCTACTTTCATTAATTTTGGGGCGTCTTATTCAATTTTATAGCATTTGAAACCAAATTGAAGTGTTTTTGAAATAGTATTGAGAGTAAAAGTTGACATATTCCAGTCTGTGATTATCATCAACATACATTCCTTTCATTTTAGTCTCAATAATTCCTAATTTCTGCTTTTCTAACTCAAACATTATATATAAGTATATATATATATAAGTATATATATAGCATTATATATAGTATAATTTCCTATAAATTAGGTTTATTGACCATAAATTCCAAAAATTACAGTAAAACCAGTTAATAAGTTAGTGTTACGTAGTGTTAAAAACGTCAACAAACGTGACAAAGATTGAAAAAAAGCCTCAAAATGTTGAAAATAGGGACAAAAAAGCCTCAACAAAAGTGTTGATTTTCAATTTTTACGGGAAGACAAACACGAGGGTTAACTCGTCGGTGAGAAACTGAACATTTCCCGTAATCGTAACGTTTCTAGTTATCTCCTCCATGTCACACTTTACAGCGCTGTAGATTATAAAGTCTTCTCCTTCCTTTGATAATCAGCTGTTTTACAGCCTTCATAGTCCTTCATAAGAAAAGACTGCTGGGTGTAAACAACCTGCTTCTGTTTTCCGTCTCACCTAATTAGATTTTTATATTATAATCACTTCTGAATGGACAGAATAAAAACAACAAAAAGGAAAATAGGGATGTTTTATGAGCCATGCTCATTTAGCCTGCGTAGAAGCTGAGCAGCTGCATTTTGGACAATTTGAAGACAATTAAGGGACTTAAGTATGATTCAGACAGTTAAAGTGTTTTCTTATCATCCTGTTTCTTCTCAGCTGATATAATTTAAGAAACTATCGGTGTTATTTATTGTCCATTAATCACACACATGCTACATTAGCCTACAACGTTTTGGGAGGATCATGAAAATGATAAAAATGTCATAGTATAGTATGTCAAAAAATAGTTATAAAAGGTCATAAAAGGTCATAGTATAATAAGTTGAAAAGTTAAATAAAGTCATAGTATAGTATGTTGAAAAATAGTCATTAAAAACTCCTAATGTGTAAAAAAGTGATAAAAACTCATAGTATAGTATGTTGAAAAATAGTCATTAAAAACTCCTAATGTGTAAAAAAGTGATAAAAACTCATAGTACAGTATGTTGAAAAAAGTGATAAAAAAGTCATAAAAGGTCAGAGTATAATAGTTGGGAAAAGTTATTAAAAAGTCAATAAAAAGTCATTACAAGGTCATAGTATAATATGTTGAAAAAAGTTATATAAAGTCATAGTATAGTATGTTGAAAAATAGTCATTAAAAACTCCTAATATGTACAAAAGTGATAAAAACTCATAGTATGTTGAAAAAAAGTGATAAAAAGGTCATAAAAGCTCATAGTATAATAGTTGGAAAAAGTTATATAATGTATGTAATAGTATGTCGAAAAATAGTCATTAAAACTCATATTATAGTATGTAAAAAATTGATAAAAAAGTCATAGTATAGTATGTTGGAAAAAAGAAGTCAAATAAAGTCATAGTATACGTGTAAGTATAAGTATATGTGCTAATTAGGCAGAAACCTTCATAGAAAGTGAACTAAGAATAGATAGATAGATAGATAGATAGATAGATAGATAGATAGATAGATAGATAGAGCGATAGATAGATAGATAGAGCGATAGATAGATAGATAGATAGATAGATAGATAGATAGATAGACAGATAGATAGATAGATAGATAGATAGATAGATAGATAGATAGATAGATAGATAGATAGATAGATAGATAGATAGATAGATAGATAGACAGATAGACAGATAGATAGATAGATAGATAGATAGATAGATAGATAGATAGATAGACAGATAGATAGATAGACAGATAGATAGATAGATAGATAGATAGATAGATAGATAGATAGATAGATAGATAGATAGACAGATAGATAGACAGATAGATAGATAGATAGATAGATAGATAGATAGATAGATAGATAGATAGATAGATAGATAGATAGATAGATGGATAGATAGATAGATAGATAGATGATAGATAGATAGATAGATAGAGCGATAGATAGATAGATAGATAGATAGATAGAGCGATAGATAGATAGACAGATAGATAGACAGATAGATAGACAGATAGATAGATAGATAGATAGATAGATAGATAGATAGATAGATAGATGATAGATAGATAGATAGATAGATAGATAGATAGATGATAGATAGATAGATAGATAGATAGAGCGATAGATAGATAGACAGATAGATAGACAGATAGATAGACAGATAGATAGATAGATAGATAGATAGATAGATAGATAGATAGATGATAGATAGATAGATAGATAGATAGATAGATAGATGATAGATAGATAGATAGATAGAGCGATAGATAGATAGACAGATAGATAGACAGATAGATAGACAGATAGATAGATAGATAGATAGATAGATAGATAGATAGATAGATAGATAGATAGATAGATAGATAGATAGATAGAGCGATAGAAAGATAGAGCAATAGATAGATAGATAGAGCGATAGATAGATAGATAGATAGAGCGATAGATAGATAGAGCAATAGATAGATAGACAGATAGATAGATAGATAGAGCGATAGATAGATAGATAGATAGATAGATAGAGCGATAGATAGAGCGATAGATAGATAGAGCGATAGATAGAGCGATAGATAGATAGAGCAATAGATAGATAGATAGATAGAGCAATAGATAGATAGATAGATAGATAGATAGATAGATAGATAGATAGAGCGATAGATAAAGCGATAGATAGATAGATAGATAGAGCGATAGAGCGATAGATAAAGCGATAGATAGATAGATAGATAGAGCGATAGATAGATAGAGCGATAGATAGATAGAGCGATAGATAGATAGATAGAGCGATAGATAGATAGAGCGATAGATAGATAGACAGATAGATAGATAGATAGATAGATAGATAGATAGAGCGATAGATAGATAGAGCGATAGATAGAGCGATAGATAGATAGAGCGATAGATAGAGCGATAGATAGATAGAGCGATAGATAGATAGATAGATAGATAGATAGATAGATAGAGCGATAGATAGATAGATAGATAGATAGATAGATAGATAGAGCGATAGATAGAGCGATAGATAGATAGAGTGATAGATAGAGCGATAGATAGAGCGATAGATAGATAGATAGATAGATAGATAGATAGATAGAGCGATAGATAGATAGATAGATAGATAGATAGATAGAGCGATAGATAGATAGATAGATAGATAGAGCGATAGATAGATAGATAGATAGATAGATAGATAGATAGATAGATAGACAGATAGATAGATAGATAGATAGATAGAGCGATAGATAGATAGATAGATAGATAGATAGATAGATAGATAGATAGATAGATAGATAGATAGATAGATAAGTCCATCTCACCACTACAAACATGCTCGGCGCCATCCACTGGAAACGCGACCACATTGTGTCGTACACATAGACCGTTAATATTAATCAATAATCATTATATTATTATATTTTATATTAATTATTATTATTAATATCGATATATATACAGTCTGTGGTCGTACAACAGCAACTCCAGGCAAGCTGTAATGTCCCTCTGCGGCCACACGGTGGAGCCACATCACCACCAACTACCACAGTCTGCTGAGGAGGTGAAGGATCCTCTTAACCCTCGTGTTGTCCTTGGGTCAAATTTGACCCGTTTTCAGTAAAAAAAATTGGCAGAAAAAAATGGGACGTTGTCATAAGAGCTAAAAATAAAATATCAAATAAAATTGGCAAAAGCATAAAAAAAACAAAACACCCACAACATTTAAAAAGTGACAAAAAGTCAGAAAAAGCGATAATAATGTTGAAAAAATTATGTGATAATCATGGTTGACTGGAAGACAACACAAGGGTTAAAGGACAATTCTGCTTGATTTCAACATGGAGCGCTGCTTTTAAAAATGTGTAGTGTTTTCATCTGAAAAAACAATTATATAGATTAATTAATAGATTAATAGAGAAATAGATTTTTAATTTGTTTCTTGTTTGGAAACAAAAACAGACAGAACACGTGATTTAATTTTTTGTTAAAAACAACAACAACAATGAAAAACCCACGTGATGCAACTCATTGTACACAGACTTTTTCATTCTTCCATCCAAAAGGAATAAAGATAAAATGAAATGCCAAAAAAAACAACCTATTCATTGATTTTTGGTTTGATTCTGACATCAGAAACGTGTTTTTCCGATTTTGGTTTGAAACACACATTCGTATTTTTCATTTTCTATTGATATAATAAAAATAAATACTTAATTTACATTTCAAAGGGTTGTAAATTCATTTTCTTCTGTTTTATGTTTCTGCAGAACAAAAATCTGAGTCAGGCCATTTTATATTGTAATGTAATGTTACTTTTAACTTTCCTGTATAATGAATGAATAAATGAATGAATGAATGAATGAATGAATGAATGAATGTCTCTTCACTAAGACCAGACGACTTGGACTTTACTGAACGTCTTGCAGTCCGACCACTCGAGCAGACTGATTTGCCAGCAGTGATTCACATCCACGTATTGGAGTCTCTTGCTCCGCTGCATTATGCTTTTCACCGTAACCATCGTCACGTCCGTCCGCAGCAGCTCGACGCGTCGAAGCCGTCCAAGTGGCACGCGAGGCGAGTCTGTGGAACCTGCAAAGAGATGCGCATCCAGGTCCAACCTGCGCAGTACGGCGTTGAAGACGCAGTCCAGAGGGCAGGGCAGGGAGACCAGCGACAGCTTCTCCAGGAGAGGAGAACCAGTCAGGAGACACCTGAGCGCCCTCTTCAGGGACATCCAGGACATGACGGGCTTCATTTGGCTGTGCTCGTAGGAGAAACTTCAGAGAAAAGAGACATAAAGAAGATTAGACTTCTCTTTATTAATCCTTTTAGGATGACTCCCGCAAGGAAAATGACATTTCCAGCAGCAGTTTTAGCAAAAAGAATACAGTATAGAAGACAATATAAAGATAACAACTATAAAAAGACAAGTCAAGTGTCCAGGTATTTAGTGTATATGAGTCCAGGTGTGTATGTCTATGTACTGTCCTCTTTGCCATATTCCTCCCCCAGTGAGGATGTGAGATGGACAACAAGCAGAGGACTACTTTAATGGTCCCATATCATGCTCATTTTCAGGTTCATACTTGCATTTTGGGCTTCTACTAGAACCTGTTTACATGCTTTAATGTTAAAAAAACACTATTTTTCTCATATTTGTCTGTCTGAATATTCCTGTATTCGCCCTATGTTGCACTCGGTGCACCGCAAAGCCCGACACAAGTGTCTTTACTGGTTTAAGACCGAAGCAGTTCACATCCTTTAAATAGCAAATGCACCTGCGCCCACCTTGACGCCCATGGGCGTGCTGGTCTTACAGGGAGGTGTGTTCAGGTGCATTCTGGGCGTGCTGTCTTACAGGGAGGTGTGTTCAGGTGCATTCTGGGTGTGCTGGTCTTACAGGGAGGTGTGTTCAGGTGCATTCTGGGCGTGCTGGTCTTACAGGGAGGTGTGTTCAGGTGCATTCTGGGCGTGCTGGTCTTACAGGGAGGTGTGTTCAGGTGCATTCTGGGCGTGCTGTCTTACAGGGAGGTGTGTTCAGGTGCATTCTGGGTGTGCTGGTCTTACAGGGAGGTGTGTTCAGGTGCATTCTGGGTGTGCTGGTCTTACAGGGAGGTGTGTTCAGGTGCATTCTGGGCGTGCTGGTCTTACAGGGAGGTGTGTTCAGGTGCATTCTGGGTGTGCTGGTCTTACAGGGAGGTGTGTTCAGGTGCATTCTGGGCGTGCTGGTCTTACAGGGAGGTGTGTTCAGGTGCATTCTGGGCGTGCTGTCTTACAGGGAGGTGTGTTCAGGTGCATTCTGGGTGTGCTGGTCTTACAGGGAGGTGTGTTCAGGTGCATTCTGGGCGTGCTGGTCTTACAGGGAGGTGTGTTCAGGTGCATTCTGGGTGTGCTGGTCTTACAGGGAGGTGTGTTCAGGTGCATTCTGGGCGTGCTGGTCTTACAGGGAGGTGTGTTCAGGTGCATTCTGGGCGTGCTGTCTTACAGGGAGGTGTGTTCAGGTGCATTCTGGGCGTGCTGTCTTACAGGGAGGTGTGTTCAGGTGCATTCTGGGCGTGCTGGTCTTACAGGGAGGTGTGTTCAGGTGCATTCTGGGCGTGCTGGTCTTACAGGGAGGTGTGTTCAGGTGCATTCTGGGTGTGCTGGTCTTACAGGGAGGTGTGTTCAGGTGCATTCTGGGCGTGCTGTCTTACAGGGAGGTGTGTTCAGGTGCATTCTGCACTGCATTTATATTTTTCCATTCCGAGTATCTATTTATACTACGGTTACTTACTTTTGCTATATTATTTAATTACATATTATTCTATTTAATTTCACGTCACTTATTCACTTACATTGCAATGTTTTTTGTACTATGGCCACCTAACTTTACTTAATATCTTTTATTTAATGCCACTTTACATTCAGTACTTTTTGCACATTGTCTGTTGTTTGCCTGTTGTTTGTTTGATTGATTGCTTGTTGGTTTGTTGTTGTTGTTTTTTACTGTAGAAAAATGCCGCTATAACACGGGAATTTCCCTAATCTAATCTAACAAAAGCCACTTTTTCCTTTTTCTTTATTTCAAAAGTGCCCTGGTCAACATTTTCTCCACTTGTGATCACGGCCTTACTTGAGTGTGAGAGCGCAGAGGTGAGGCAGCTGAGGAAGATCCCGGTCATCGTCCCGCTGATCGTCCTCGTCTTCTTCGTCCTGTGGGCTGGTGGGAGGCTCGGCGGAGATGAGCAGGTCTCTGAGTCTGGGACACGCCTTGATGGCCTCCAGGAGAGGCGTGCGACGGCTGGTTTTCACCCCCTGCAGCGTGAGAGAGACCAAAGAGGAGCCTGCAACGTCCACGGCAGGAAGTAGATCCAGCAGCGGGCCGGGGAAGTGCACGGAGAGGCGCTGCAGCTGGCCGGCCCACGCCCGGAGGCCAGCGGCCAACAGGGAGCCCTGGCTCCGTCCTCTGGTGTCTACATCTTCCTCAACGTTCACACACACGGAGCGAATGTTTGGACACGCACGACTTAAACTGTCCAAAGACTCACATGATACGCCCTTGACGTCCTTCAGGCGCAGGATCAGGCGGTCATCACCTGACGAAACTCGGCCTTGCAGATCTTCCTCCGCTTGGACCCTTGGCCCTTCATCTCTACTCTCACGACCATACCCATTCAACAATATCCTCCTCTCCTCCTCCTCTTCTTCTTCATCCTCATCTTCTGCCCCTGCTCCTTCTCTCTTTTCCCTCGATCTGTCCGAGCCCTGCCTGTGCCTCCACTCCCTCCACACCTCCCCCAGCCGGGGAACTCCTTCTCTGTCAGTGAACTCGTCCGCGAGTCCGAACCGTCCGTGCTGGATGAGACAGCAGGCCTGCGCCAGGCCGTCCAGGTCCAGCGTCTCCAGGCAGGGCAGGGAGAGGAGGAGGTAGGCCGCCGCCGCCACAGCGTCCCCCTCTTCTTTCCCAAACCCGATATCCAGAGCCAGCAAGCTGCTGAGGGGCAGAGCAGGCAGCGGCGCAGAGCAAGAAGAAGACGCAGACGGACAGCCAGAGAACGGAAAGGAAGCCCCGCCTCCGAGAGGAAGCAGCGCAGCAGGGGACAGGAAGTGACAGCGAGATATGTCCAGATGGCGCAGCAAACGACAGCGCTGGGCGATTGTTCTGATTACACATGTGTCACACGGCGTAGCGGCGAGGGAGAGCGAGCGCAGGGCAGGGAGACAGCACAGCGTTTCAGACAGCAGCTTGGAGGACAGCTGCTGGGCTCCAGACAGGTCCAGACTCCACAGACCCTGGGACAAAAAGGAGGACATATGAAGACATTAAGGAAGTATACGTCGGACACTATTAGGGCTGCAACTAACTATTACTTTTTTGATTCATTGATTACTTGTTGGTGGTGAAATTAATTAATTTTTGCAGCTCTAGACACAAGATATCTAAAGAAACAAGAGCTGCTAAGATGGATCAATTAGTTTCCAACTATTAAATTAATCGCTAACTTTTTTGATAATCCATCAATTGTTTTGAGTCATTTGTTATGAAATGAGGTAAAAATTCTCTGATTCCATCTTATTAAATGTGAATATTTTCTTCTCTCAAATTCTCTGGGCGGTCAAAGCAGAGAAAGGGAAGTAACCTTGCCCCTTATGACCTCATAAGGAGCAAGATTCCAGATCGGCCCATCTGAGCTTTCATTTTCTCAAAAGGCAGAGCAGGATACCCAGGGCTCGGTTTACACCTATCACCATTTCTAGCCACTGGGGGACCATAGGCAGGCTGGGGGGACTCATATTAATGTTAAAAAAACCTCATAAAGTGACATTTTAAGATAAGTGATCCAGCGTCGGTGCAGCTATATCTGACCTGGCAACGTGCAGTGATGTGGGCACAGAGAGCGGAGGTGACCAGACCGGGACACGCTCCCAGAGACAGGCCACGGAGGTGGGGGACTAGCAGGAGGTGCAGAGCTGCCCGGGTCATCTGCTTTCTGCTGCACAGCAGCCGCGTCAGGTCCTCGACCAGCGCAGCCGCTACGTGGAAAGTAACGGAGAGAAAGGAAACCTCACTTTTTATATCTGGAGCTCTAAGAACAACATGAGCACCCTTTATTTAACCTCTGACTGTCTGTATCTTCACATCCACACGGTTAAAGGACGTTACTAGAGCCCGACCGATAAAGGATTTTTAAGTCCGATACGAATATTTGATTATTTAAAAATCCGACATGCCGATATATCGGCCAATATACGTATATTTTAAAAAAATAATCCAGAAATGGGTTACAAAACATGAACAGATTTCCTAACATTAGTTATTTGTTGTATTTATGAGTTCTCACTAAAATAATATGATAATTTGTTTTATTGTCACAACAGAACATTAAAATATATTAAAGTTCTGATAAATAAAATGTAGAAAAATACAAACTTAAGATATGAAACTTAAAGTTCTGGACAGACTATGCAACGCCATCACTAACAGGGACGTTGTAGAGCGTCCTCTGGTGGACAGACTATGCAACGCCATCACTAACAGGGACGTTGTAGAGCGTCCTCTGGTGGACAGACTATGCAACACCATCACTAACAGGGACGTTGTAGAGCGTCCTCTGGTGGACAGACTATGCAACGCCATCACTAACAGGGACGTTGTAGAGCGTCCTCTGGTGGACAGACTATGCAACACCATCACTAACAGGGACGTTGTAGAGCGTCCTCTGGTGGACGGACTATGCAACGCCATCACTAACAGGGACGTTGTAGAGCGTCCTCTGGTGGACGGACTATGCAACGCCATCACTAACAGGGACGTTGTAGAGCGTCCTCTGGTGGACGGACTATGCAACGCCATCACTAACAGGGACGTTGTAGAGCGTCCTCTGGTGGACGGACTATGCAACGCCATCACTAACAGGGACGTTGTAGAGCGTCCTCTGGTGGACGGACTATGCAACGCCATCACTAACAGGGACGTTGTAGAGCGTCCTCTGGTGGACGGACTATGCAACGCCATCACTATCAGGGACGTTGTAGAGCGTCCTCTGGTGGACGGACTATGCAACGCCATCACTAACAGGACGTTGTAGAGCGCCCTCTGGTGGACGGACTATGCAACGCCATCACTAACAGGGACGTTGTAGAGCGTCCTCTGGTGGACGGACTATGCAACGCCATCACTAACAGGGACGTTGTAGAGCGTCCTCTGGTGGACGGACTATGCAACACCATCACTAACAGGGACGTTGTAGAGCGTCCTCTGGTGGACATACTATGCAACGCCATCACTAACAGGGACGTTGTAGAGCGTCCTCTGGTGGACAGACTATGCGACGCCATCACTAACAGGGACGTTGTAGAGCGTCCTCTGGTGGACAGACTATGCAACGCCATCACTAACAGGGACGTTGTAGAGCGTCCTCTGGTGGACAGACTATGCAACGCCATCTCTAACAAGGACGTTGTAGAGCGTCCTCTGGTGGACAGACTATGCAACTCCATCACTAACAAGGACGTTGTAGAGCGTCCTCTGGTGGACGGACTATGCAACTCCATCACTAACAAGGACGTTGTAGAGCGTCCTCTGGTGGACAGACTATGCAACGCCATCACTAACAGGGACGTTGTAGAGCGTCCTCTGGTGGACAGACTATGCAACGCCATCACTAACGGGGACGTTGTAGAGCGTCCTCTGGTGGACAGACTATGCAACGCCATCACTAACGGGGACGTTGTAGAGCGTCCTCTGGTGGACAGACTATGCAACGCCATCACTAACAGGGACGTTGTAGAGCGTCCTCTGGTGGACAGACTATGCAACGCCATCACTAACGGGACGTTGTAGAGCGTCCTCTGGTGGACAGACTATGCAACGCCAACGCTCATAACATGGTTGACCGTCCGTTTTTACTTTTTAAATATTAATTTATCAGAATCATTATTTATGTATTTTAAATCGGACATTATAAATGCCGATATCAACGTATCGGGAATGTCTAATATCGGCCCGCCGATATATCGGTCGGGCTCTAGACGTTACCTACATTTTGACACTTGTCTGTCTCACACTCACGCAGCAGGTTGAAAGGCCCCATGATGTATCTGAATGAGTAACGGTCCAGGTAGCTATCGGCGTAGTCCTTCGCCCACACGTCCGTCATGTTGTCTGCGAGGCTCAGCAGACACAGCCGTGTCAACGACAGGACGGAGACATCTTCATCCGTCTTCATCCACTCCCTACTCCTCGTCCTCCTCTGCCCGGGCCGAGCCTTCGCCCCGCCGCGTTCACCCGAGGCCCGAAACAGAGGCATTTCCAAACAGGAAGTGGAGTCTGAATCTGTCTTCTGATGCTGGAGGGCTACGTAGAACAGGATAGAAAAGAAAGAAGAAAAAAACATTTATTATACCAAAATTATGTTCACTTTTTCAGATTTTCTCCTTTAATTTGCTATATTTTCTTGCAAATTGCTAAATGATTTTGATCTCCTAAGCAGGGTTCGACATTAAGCAAAACGTTACAAGTTCATATTGATTAAATGGCATAAATGTCAGAAAACAGTATTGCCAAAAGCATCAAGGATAATAAATTCAATAACAATAAGCAGAGAACAAATACATATAATCAGGAATATTTTCAAAGCGCCCATATTCTGCTCATTTTCAGCTTCATAATTGTATTTTGAGGTTGTACCAGAATAGGTTTCCATGGTTTCATTTTTAATTTTTTTTTTAAACACCATATTTTGTTGTACT
>JABXJD010000035.1:4360000-4387500 GCA_013375575.1 Percina caprodes | reverse complement strand
ATATATATATGTATATATATATATATATATATATAAATATATATATATATATATATGTATATATATATATATATATATATATAAATATATATTCTGTATATGCACTCTGGTATTGACTTTTGTATATGTACATACTGGCGATATAATTGTTCTTTGTTAATAAAATGAAAAAAAAAGCTGTCCGTTATGATGCAACATGTGTTCGATCGTTTAGCTAACAGCTAATTCGGCTAACCGCTAGCTGAGACAGCATGTAAAAGACCCTCAAAAGTTAAAATAACCGTTCAAATATATAACAGCTGTTACGTCAGTTCTACTTGTGCTCATTTAAAATACAATCACTCAATACTTGTCTTTATTATTACTGTAAAGTCTTAATTTAGCTGCTTTTCCCGCTGGTTAGTCTGAGTAACGTTATTTTAGGCTGAATCAAGCTGTCAGCTAGCGGTTAGTCGAATTAGCTGTTAGAAACAATTACAACAGAACAAAACGCTGAATGTAATGAATGAAATACAGAATAACAGCGGTAAAAATTGTTTTAAATATTTTTTATTTAATTTTTGTTATTCAAGATACAATTTCCGTTGCACTTTTGATAAAAATTGAGTTAAGTCTGTTTTTTTTTGTAGAAATAAAGGAATATTGTTCAGTCATTTGTCTGCAGCTCATTCGGGAGAAAATATTTGGAGAAAATTATATGAAATTGTGAGTTGAGTGTGTTGTTACATCCCTACTCGGCATCCTGGGTGATGTATGATCCTCGATCAGTCGCTTCGTTAAATAACTGCACACAAACAATACACTGGTGGTATATTCTTTATTTCAATCTTCCACGATGTGACATATCAAAGAGTACAAATAGCACCTTTAACATTTAATAGTCGGTGTCACAGAGTGATATGTTGGTGATAAAAACTGGCTATTTCAGTAAAAACAACGAAACTTGTCTTAAATACATTCTCAAGACAAACCCATAATCAGAAATCAGTCCATTTCATTTCCCTTAATGTCCCAACATTCATAAGACAGTTTTTAAAGATAACATAAATACATGTACATGCTAAGAAAATTTAATTTGGATGGCATTTAAAATCAACAATGCAGTAGAAATGCATCAATTCAACGGATTTGTATGATATCGTACGAAAACTAATGCACAACAATCTGTATACATGTGTCACATGACACTTAAGATCAGATCACAAAAAACACACAATCGCAAAAGAGAAAATAAAACGACATTCCACATTTTTTGTCACGTTTTTCTGAAATGTCATTGTGTTTTTGTAAAATGATGTTGTGTTGTCATTAAATGCCGTTGTGTTTTGTCCTCCAGGGCCACCGTATTTCCCCGCTAAAGTGTGATTTATGCCTCGGCGTAAAATCTACTCATTCTGAACGACTTGTTTCCAAGAAACCTTTGAGCACAAATCTGGTAAACTCAAGATTTCAAGTGTTTTCTTCATGGAGAGACTGAGTTTTTACAGATTTAGTCGATTTAATCCCCCACACACACACACACACACACACACACACACACACGTCCTGGTTCTCCTTCTCCATGAACAGCATGATATTAAGGAGAGGGTTCACTTCCCCTGCTGCAGATGTCTCACCGTGGTCAGAAAGAACAGGACACACACACACACACACACACACACACACACACACACACACACACACACACACACCGTGGTCAGAGAGAACAGGACACACACACACTCAAACACACACACACACACACACACACACACCGTGGTCAAAAAGAACAGGGGAGACACTGTTTCTCTCACTATGACTCTAGAGTCACCACTCACTCTCACTTCTCCCTCGCTCTACCACGCACTCACATGCTGACTCGACGGCTAATAAGTCCCTTATTTCCTGTTATAAATCCCCTTAAATACTTCCCCTTAAAGACTTCCCCTTAAAGACTTCCCCTTAAAGACTTAAAGAACAGAGTGTATTCGAGCTCAGCTGACCAGTCTCGTGTGTCCCTGACTGAACCTCAATAAAAGACTTAATTATTTGTCTTAGCCTACATCTATACTACGCGTCATTTTGAGACACAACGATCTCCGTCCACACAAGAGTTTTAGCTCCAGTAGTAGAACTAATCTCCGTCATTAACATGTCTAAAATTCGTAATTTGTAAGGGCTATTAGTTAATACTAACGAATTTCAGACGTGTAATATTAATACATCTCAAATTCGTAATTCCTAAGGGCTTAGTCCTAATGTCCAGTTTCTAAGGGCGTGAGTACACACTTACCGAGGCCTTTCTGAGAGGCTGCATCATTTATTTTGGGAGTTAAAAACCTCTTCAGGCTGACTTTTCTGGAGCAGAGGGTCCATTACTCAACTACTACTACTCAAAGCTCTTTTACATCATACAGGATCCATTCAGCATCACACACATTCATACACTGTGGCCGAGGCTGCTCATCAGATACACACACACACATCTACACACCTGCTCATCAGATACACACTCACACGCATCTACACACCTGCTCATCAGATACACACTCACACACCTGCTCATCAGATACACACTCACACACATCTACACACCTGCTCATCAGATACACACTCACACGCATCTACACACCTGCTCATCAGATACACACTCACACACCTGCTCATCAGATACACACTCACACACATCTACACACCTGCTCATCAGATACACACTCACACACATCTACACACCTGCTCATCAGATACACACTCACACACATCTACACACCTGCTCATCAGATACACACTCACACGCATCTACACACATGCTCATCAGATACACACTCACACGCATCTACACACCTGCTCATCAGATACACACACACACGCATCTACACACCTGCTCATCAGATACACACTCACACGCATCTACACACCTGCTCATCAGATACACACTCACACACACATCTATACACCTGCTCATCAGATACACACTCACACACACATCTATACACCTGCTCATCAGATACACACTCACACGCATCTACACACCTGCTCATCAGATACACACTCACACGCATCTACACACCTGCTCATCAGATACACACTCACACGCATCTACACACCTGCTCATCAGATACACACTCACACACATCTACACACCTGCTCATCAGATACACACTCACACACATGCTCATCAGATACACACTCACACACTCACACACATGCTCATCAGATACACACTCACACACATCTACACACCTGCTCATCAGATACACACTCACACGCATCTACACTCTGTGGAACTGTTGCCCCCGATGGTGGGCAACTCGGGGTTCAGTGTCTTGCCCAAGGACACTTCAACATGGGACTGCAGGGCCAGGGATTGAACCAGCAACCTTCCAATTGGGAGGCAACCGCTCTACCGCTGAGCCACAGCCGTCCAGGTGAAGGGATACGTGGAGTCAGGTCAGGACCCAGCACCGTTAACAGGGAACGGTACCACCTTCCTCCCGGCCACAAACACCTCCGCTATGTTACGGTCATCACCTGTCGGACAGGAGCAGACGTGAGTGGAACATCTAACCCAGTTCAGACCAACGACGCGACAGATCTGCAGCTTCCTGAAACCAGTTTACGCCAGTACGACGAGCCACGACGGTCTATCATCTCCATGACAACGGCTCTCTGTATTTTCATCCTAACTTCCGACTTTCAGGCTTATTTTTTATAGCTGGATAAATATTTGTCTGGTAGTTTTATTTATTTTGTTTATGTATGTATAAAATGTGTATTCTAGCTGGACAATGAATGGGGTACACTACTGTGTTGTGCTGTAATATGCTTTCTTTTTTTAAAAGACACTTTTGGGGCATTTTCAGCCTTTGTTTTTGATAGGACAGCTGAAGATATTAAAGGGAAGAAAGGGGGGAGGACACGCAGCAAAGGGCCACGGGTTGGAGTTGAACCCGGGCCCGCTGCGTTGAGGAGTGAACCTTTACATATGGACGGCCGCGCTACCAACTGAGCTAACTGGCGGCCCGTAATACGCTTTACACAGTCTGTAAAACGTGTGTTACACAGTAGGTTGTGTCATGTTAACAAAACGAGCAGGGGGAATGAGAGGGGGAAACGCCAGAGCAAGAAGAATGAGAGGAGGAAATGCCAGAGCAAGAAGAATGAGAGGAGGAAATGCCAGAGCAGGGGGAATGAGAGGGGAAACGCCAGGGCAAGGGGAATGAGAGGGGGAAACATCAGAGCAGGGGAATGAGAGGGGGAAATGCCAGAGCAGGGGGAATGAGAGGGGGAAATGCCAGGTCAAAGGGAATGAGAGGGGGAAACGTCAGAGCAGGGGGAATGAGAGGGGAAATGCCAGGTCAAAGGGAATGAGAGGGGGAAACGTCAGAGCAGGGGGAATGAGAGGGGGAAATGCCAGGTCAAAGGGAATGAGAGGGGGAAACGTCAGAGCAGGGGGAATGAGAGGGGGAAATGCCAGGTCAAAGGGAATGAGAGGGGGAAACGTCAGAGCAGGGGGAATGAGAGGGGGAAATGCCAGGTCAAAGGGAATGAGAGGGGGAAACGTCAGAGCAGGGGGAATGAGAGGGGGAAATGCCAGGTCAAAGGGAATGAGAGGGGGATACACCAGAGCAGGGGGAATGAGAGGGGGAAACACCAGAGCAGGAGGAATGAGAGGGGGAAACATCAGAACAGGGGAATGAGAGGGGGAAATGCCAAAGCAGGGGAAATGAGAGGGGGAAACGCCAGAGAATGTGGAATGAGAGGGGGAACACCAGAGCAGGGGGAATGAGAGGGGGGACACCAGAGCAGGGGGAATGAGATGAAATTTAGCTAAACAGCAGCAGTTACTTTTAAAGCAGAAAGTAACCAAAAGGGATGATTTATTTTGGAAATGTAGCAAAAGATAGTTGTTATTAACCTAAAATGTAAAGACTCGACCCGCTGAGTCAGCGACGTCATCAGCTGGTCGAGGAGCTGAGACGGACCAGTTCAGACCGGTTTCATCTTGTCGCAAATCTTTGGTCGACTGGAACTGGGCTTTAGAGTCTGAAAATGTGGACTATTAACTGAAATTGACACTCACCCAAATTCAAGAACTTTTCCAAAATAACCTGAAATTGAAGTGAGGATAAATTAGCGTGAAACTGAAATCAAATGCGTTGCTTTTATCAATTAGCGTAGAAATGTGTGCACGTTCATGAAGTCCTACTACAAACCTTCGGTCCCTCACACTGGATCATGTCGATGGGTCCGTCAGCAGCCGCTACGTTCACCCTCAGGGCGTCAAAGTCTTTGCCCACTTCAAAGTTCCCCGTCTGGTCATCCAGGGACAAAGCTGCAGACATCATAAAAGAAGCTGTTGTATTCTTGCCCCTCCTGTGACATTACAATCAGTCCGCATCGAAATAATCTTGTTCCCAAGGCGACTGGTGTGTCGAATCAGGCATTTCTGCTGCAGAGACTTCAGCTAGACTCAGTGCTACATTTCTTTCTGAGTTTTGTGTCTTGAGTTATAACCACAGACTGTAAAAAAGTGAAGCCAACACTGAAGCTCCTTAAAGCTGCATTCTCTCTAACGTCCAGCAGGGGGCGACTCCACTGGCTCCAAAAAGAAGCCCGTTTCAATAGAAGTCTATGAGAAAATGAGCCACTTCACTTGATTTATAACATTTTCATAATAAGTTAATAGTCTCAGTCTCTAGTTTCAAGTCTTCTTCAACACATCATGATGTTCATTTAGTAAATGATGGTCCCATTTATTTTAAAATAGACGATAAAGCAGGGGATGCTTTAGGACCTGTCAATCAGGACAGAGGCTTAGTGATGCTAACCATGCTAACTCTGTGGACATTAAAATAGACCTCAACTTGTTTTTGGGTGTTGTCCGTGTTTTCATCTTAAACTTTGACCCTCTCACTGTGTGTTTCACTTTATCAAAGTTAACTGGAACACTTTGGTTGCCTAAAAATGTCTTGTTCAGCATTATCCCAACCAACTAGATAGATAGATAGATAGATAGATAGATAGATAGATAGATAGATAGATAGATAGATAGATATTGATCCAATGAAATGGGAAATTACAGTGTTGCAGCAGCGAAATCAGTCACTCAGCACAGAATATAACTATAAATACAATACAATATACATATACTATATATGAAGGATACAATATACCTACATACACTATACATGAAATAATAATAATAGGAATAAAATACAAGAACACATATTTGAATAAATACAAGTTGTTAAATAGTATGATAAAATGTAAATAGACCAATTGTGCAGGTTGCACTAGCTAGCTAGCTACAGCTAGCGTTGGTCTGGTCTGCTGTATATGCAGATAAATGGCTCCAGTATCCAGAGGTTGGCCATTGCAACCATGAACAACACTGGCTTGGCCGCCTCGCCCTCCCCAGCTCCACCCTCCCCAGCTCCACCCTCCCCAGCTCCACCCTCCCCTCAACAATAATCATGTCTGGTCGGAAAAACCAAGACGGCAACGACCAAATCGACAAACTCAAGGCTTCAAAACGGCAGTCCCCCAACCAACGGGGGACGTCACTGCTGCTACGTCCATTATCTTAAATTTCTTTTTATCTTACCTTGGCTTCCTCCCAGTGTGGCCAGTCTGAAAACCTCCTCAAACGTGAGTGTTTCGTGTTTCGGGTCCTGGATCTTCAAGACTTTGGACGTGTCCAGAGCTCGTCTCAAAGCGTCCAACATGGAGGACGAGTAGCCGCCCGCCACGTCTGACACCCCAAACACAGACACCCCAAACACAGACACCCCCAAACACAGACACCCCCAATCACAGACACCCCAAACACAGACACCCCAAACACAGACACCCCAAACACAGACACCCCCAAACACAGACACCCCCAATCACAGACACCCCAAACACAGACACCCCAAACACAGACACCCCAAACACAGACACCCCAAACACAGACACCCCCAATCACAGACACCCCAAACACAGACACCCAGACACCCCAAACACAGACACCCCCAAACACAGACACCCCAAACACAGACACCCCCAAACACAGACACCCCCAATCACAGACACCCCAAACACAGACACCCCAAACACAGACACCCCAAACACAGACACCCCCAAACACAGACACCCCAATCACAGACACCCAAACACAGACACCCAGACACCCCAAACACAGACACCCCCAAACACAGACACCCCAAACACAGACACCCCCAAACACAGACACTCCAAACACAGACACCCCAAACACAGACACCCCCAACACAGACACCCCAAACACAGACACCCCCAAACACAGACACCCCCAAACACAGACACCCCCAACACAGACACCCCAAACACAGACACCCCCAACACAGACACCCCCAACACAGACACCCCCAACACAGACACAGACACCCCAAACACAGACACCCCAAACACAGACACCCCAAACACAGACACCCCAAACACAGACACCCCCAAACACAGACACCCACAAACACAGACACCCCAAACACAGACACCCCAAACACAGACACCCCAAACACAGACACCCCAAACACAGACACCCCAATCACAGACACCCCCAACACAGACACCCCAAACACAGACACCCCCAACACAGACACCCCAAACACAGACACCCCCAAACACAGACACCCCAAACACAGACACCCCCAACACAGACACCCCCAAACACAGACACCCACAAACACAGACACCCACAAACACAGACACCCCAAACACAGACACCCCAAACACAGACACCCCAAACACAGACACAGACACCCCAAACACAGACACAGACACCCCAAACACAGACACCCCAAACACAGACACCCCCAACACAGACACCCCCAACACAGACACCCCAAACACAGACACAGACACCCCAAACACAGACACCCCAAACACAGACACCCCAAACACAGACACCCCCAACACAGACACCGGATGTGTTAGAGGAATACAAAGACGTTTACAGACACAGTGCAGAACATTCACCAACATGGTTTGTGGATAGGCAACAAAGCATAATATCAAATTTTTAGAATTTGGTTATTATGTTTATATTTTATAGTTAATATTTAATCATGATCTACTGCACTGTTTAATCCCCGCACTGTTCACTTATTCACAGTCTACCATAGTATCTCACCTTATCATGGTCACTGCATTTCTGTGAGTGATTTTTATTTTTATGTATGTGTGAAATATGTGTGTATATGTGTGATATACAGTATGTGTATATATGTGTGTGATATATGTCTGTATATGTGTGATATATGTGTGTATATGTGTGATATACAGTATGTGTATATATGTGTGTGATATACGTCTGTATATGTGTGATATATGTGTGTATATGTGTGTATATGTGTGATATATGTGTGTATATATGTGATATATGTGATATACAGTATGTGTGTATATGTGTGATATATGTGTGTATATATGTGATATACAGTATGTGTGTATATGTGTGATATATGTGTGTATATGTGTGATATATGTGTGTATATATGTGATATATGTGATATACAGTATGTGTGTATATGTGTGATATATGTGTGTATATATGTGATATACAGTATGTGTGTATATGTGTGATATATGTGTGTATATGTGTGATATATGTGTGTATATGTGTGATATATGTGTGTATATGTGTATATATGTGATATACAGTATGTGTGTATATGTGTGATATATGTGTGTATATATGTGATATACAGTATGTGTGTATATGTGTGATATATGTGTGTATATGTGTTTGTTGTGTTATGGTTGTCTTGCTACTGGATGCCTGATATTATCTATCTATCTATCTATCTATCTATCTATCTATCTATCTATCTATCTATCTATCTATCTATCTATCTATCTATCTATCTATCTAAATTTTAAGAAATCATAATTTATTCACATTCACAAAGGCTGGATTCAAAGATTTTTGTACTCAAATCAATTTATCGATTGTCATAATAGATCTCACCTGTTCCCAGCCCCAACTTCACTTTGTGTTTCAGGACGTTGCGGACGTCCAACATGCCGCTGCACAACCTGAGAAGATAAAGAGAGAGACAGCGAGGATAACATTCATATTGCTGTGTTATACTGTATTGCTGTAAGTGCTTTTCTAATGAGACTTTAGGCCGTTTTGGTCACATATATTACTGAGGAAGAATCAGAGACTTACGAGAAGTTGGAATTGGGACAGTGAGACAAAGAGGCTCCTTTCTCACTGAACAGAGCCAGCTCTTCATCACTGAGGTAGCAGCCATGGGCCATCACCGTCTGCAGATCATCAGCAGCATGTTCAGCATTTTATCAGCATTTATATGTTTTTATTGGAAGCAGAGATGTGATCATAGCTATAAAACTGTGACGTGACTGTGTCACAGTAGTGGAATATATAAAGCTTTATTGCACACACAGGTCCATAGTACACATCATACAGTATAAAAAGTATAAAAAGGAGATTCAAACATGCAAAATAATTTCATATTCACCTATAGGATATACAGGCTATTGCACCAATGTCATCTTAATCTAGAAGTATATCTATAACAGCTTTCCAGAGGACTTTCACCAAGTACATTTACTCCAGTACTGTACTTAACTACAAATGTTGAGGTACTTGTACTTTACTTTCTTTTCTTTTCATGCCACTTTCTACTTCTACTCCACTATATCTCAGAGAGAAATATTCTATATATACTTTTTACTCCACTACATTCATCTGATAGCATTAGTTACTGGTGTCATCAAAAATGAAGCTTTCTGCACACAAAACATATGTAGTTTATAAAATCGGATGTTATATTATAAATGAAACTAGCCGACAATATAACGGCTATAAGTCCAGTTGAAATTATTAGACCATTAAACACACAGCTGTTTGGATCCTTTACACTTTCTACAATGGGAGGATTTTACTCCACTGAGTACTTTTAATACTTTAACTACATTTTCCTGATGATACTTACAGACTTTTACTTAAGTGTAATTTTTAATTGAGGACTTTTACTTGTAACAGGGTATTTTTACAGTGTGGTATTAGTACTTTTGCTTCTCTGATCTGAATACTACCTGCTATGTTCTCACCTTGTCAGTGAGCAGGTTGTATTTGTGATAGACGTCCGTGTAAGACTCTGAGTCCGGGAACAGCTCCTTTACGAGCTTAACTTCCTCGACGTTTTCACTGATGTGACTCTGAAAATAAACCCACATATGCCATACATTAGCAGTATGAATGTAATAAATATATGTATAGATTCTCCGAGCAGAGCTGCAGGCCATCCAGCCAGCCCTGGATGTGTAAATGAGCGTGATTTGGCCTGATGTCTCATAGCAGACAGGAAATGCATTGAGTTTTTAGATTAAAGCATATGGGCTTTTACTGAAAAAAAATCTAATATTATATATTTGTGGTAGTTACAGACTTTATTTCTGTTTCCCCTGATTGCCAGACTTGGGAGACAAAATGTCGTAAGCCAAAAGTTGTGTTCAATAATGTTTTCCGTGTGATTTCAAAACATTTTTGTGAGATTAATTTTCCGTTGTTGTATTTATAGTCATATATTTTAGCATTCAGATAGAGCCGGAGGTGTGGTGCAATCACAGGATGACTAACAACAAATGGTATTCTGCAATACTTTATTTGTGCCTGTCAGCATTTTGCCTTTGAAAATAACACATGTGTAACCGTGTGTTTATTTCTCCCTGCCAACGGTCCCCTGTGGACGTGGCCTGGTTTTGGTTGCCACGGTGAGCTCACCTGAATGTGCAGGTTGTTATTCTTAGCGATTTCTCCCAGCTGTCCCAGCAAGGCTCCTGTGCAGGATGGAGCAAAGCGAGGCGTCACCACCGGCCTCACCAGAGGGTACTACCCAAACAACAGCAGAGGATCTTAAAATCTGAAGAAAAAACTGTTGCGTTGTTGTGTTAATTTATTTATAGAATCTTACCTTTTTGTTCAAGAGCTCTGCAATGAACCTGAGAGGAACAAAATTTAAAATGTGAAATTTTGATAGTTTTACGATACAATACGATACAATACGATGCAATACAATACGATGTAATACAATACGATGTGATACGATACGATGTGATACGATACGATGTGATACGATACGATGTGATACGATACGATATGATGCAATACAATACAATACAATGCAATACGATACAATACGATGCAACTTTATTGTCAGCCAGAGCTAAAATTCTTTTTGATAGCTTCTATAAAAAGAGGACATAGTCATACATACAAGCATACATAAGATGAATAATGCAAAAGCATGGAAGGAAAACAAATCATACATGACAACAATGTACAATTGTACAACAGCAGAAAATGACATGAACATACACACAGACACGGTCTTGGAGACTTGTAACCCTGAATAAATATTGCACTGGATTTAATAATAAGAATAATAATAATAGGATAGATTGATGTATGAAAGAGTTACATGTACCAAGGTTTATGAGGCAAATAGAGCTTCAGGATAAGGTGCACATTCTATTCTACTTCAAATGTATTTCCTATGGGAGTATTAAATAGTTTTCCTGCACACTGTCGTACATGCAAAATATATATATATATAGTTTAATAGTAGGCAGCGTTTAGGTACTAGACCATCTTCAGGCAAAATTTTCAGGAAAAAAGAACACAAAAATTACCAAAACGTTGCCTATCATTTTTTGCAAGTTAGACGGCGTGCTAGAGTAACCCAAACTCAAGGTAAAAGAGTAATTTTCCTCACTTAAAGAGAGATATCTAACTTCATACAGATGAATTGTTACATCAACTAATTCTCATATGATATTGTACGAAAACCTATGCACAACAATTCGTACGATATCTTACAAAATGACGGCAATTGGCCGGTCACGCGACAGTTAAGTTTAGCGGTCTTTACAGTTCAGTTCAGCCGAGAAAAATGTGACAGGGTGCCGGGTACAGAGCACCTCGACGTCGTTTCCAACGAAAGGTGACTGTCGTGCGGCAACGGCAGGGAAGTTTAAAGGACAATTCCAGCGCAAAATGAACCTACGGGTTAATAACACATGGGTACCGAGTCGTTCTCTGGGATATGTTGTCATGCTAATCAAATGTGACCAGTTGTAGCACAACGACGAACGCCGTGCTTAAGCTATGTTATTGGTCACTGGTCACGTTACACAGTGTTTGTTGTTCATTGTCTTTGTTTTCCCAAGATGGCGCCTGTATACGTGAATGGTACTGTCTTCACAAACTGTCTGTACAAAGTTCTCAATGCTTCGGTTCACATGTAGGGACCCTCGTTATGCTACCGTGGAAGTGTGGTGCTGTTTTGAGCCTCGTTAGTGGTAGAGAAATAGCGATTTCTTTTTACTTTTGCTTGCCCCAACTACTACCGTTTGCGATAACACTGGTTGCATATGATTAGCATGACAACATATCCCAGAGAACATCGACTTGGTACCCATGTTACTAACCCCTAGGTTCATTTTGCGCCAAAATTGTCCTTTAAACCCAATTCCGACCAAAGAGTCGTGACGAGACAAACCGTTTTAGAGCGGTGTAGGTAAAGTTTCAGTTTATTTATCATATACGTATATCCCTACATATTATATACATTATTTTATATATATACAGTGTATATATATATATATATATATATATATATATATATATATATATATGTATGTTTTTATGTGGCAGCCTTTTGTCCAAGACAAATTTCCCTTGAGAATTTTAAAAATCTTAAAATCTTGAAATTGCATCCAACAACTGCAACATATCTGTTGCTCTTTAATACATATTCCTTAAGATATTAACAGGATTAGGAGCTAAAACAGAACGCTGCTTCTTCGCATAACTAAAGTTGTAATCTTTCCATACTCTGCCTGTTCTGGGCTGAGTAAAGTCCCCAACACTACACTGTTGAATCATCTATTAACACAGTTACATAATGTCCTGATATTTTGAACAGTGCATGCAAGTAGAAGGGGGAAAGTAAAAAGGGTTTAGTGGGGTACTGCAATGCTTTTTGCTGCATCTATTCCATTTTTGTGGTGGCTCTGTTGACAAATCAACTTTAAGTTTGTCTGGTCTCCCTACTGGTTGTTTTGTAAAGCAAAGATTGAAGCCAAAACAAGTTAAAACTACTTGCAATGCCCTGGTCTGCAATTTTATGAAACCTGGCAGATAACCAATGAGACAAGACCACACGGCGTATCATCTGCATAGAAACAACTCTTTGTGCGTCTGTTCTTACTTCCGATGCTTCAGGCGTTTTGTAGCCGGATATGACTTGGAGCGTCTAAATGTGAATGAGGCTAGTGATAGCGAGACACTTGCTACAGTTCTACATTTCTAGTAGTGATGAAAAGTAAAAACAGTGTTTTATTTCTCTGATTCACTGCTTTGTTTTAACGCCATAAATTCCAAAAATAACTGTAAAATTTAAGTTAATAAGTTAGTGTTACGTAGTGTTAAACATCAAAAAAGTGACAAACATTGAAAAAAAGCATCAAAAGTGTTGAAAAAAGGGACAAAAAGAAAGAAAAGTTAAAAACATTGATTAAAAGCCTCAACAAAAGTGTTGATTTTCAATTTTGACGAGAAGACAACACAAGGGTTAAAGTCACGTCTCACCATGCCAAAAGGTTTCCCTATGGTATAATAACACGGGTGATACCCACGACAGGTTTCCCTATGGTATAATAACACGGGTGATACCCACGACAGGTTTCCCTATGGTATAATAACACGGGTGATACCCACGACAGGTTTCCCTATGGTATAATAACACGGGTGATACCCACGACAGGTTTCCATGGTATAATAACACGGGTGATACCCACGACAGGTTTCCTATGGTATAATAACACGGGTGATACCACGACAGGTTTCCTATGGTATAATAACACGGGTGATACCCACGACAGGTTTCCTATGGTATAACAACACGGGTGATACCCACGACAGGTTTCCTATGGTATAATAACACGGGTGATACCCACGACAGGTTTCCCTATGGTATAATAACACGGGTGATACCCACGACAGGTTTCCCTATGGTATAATAACACGGGTGATACCCACGACAGGTTTCCCTATGGTATAATAACACGGGTGATACCCACGACAGGTTTCCCTATGGTATAACAACACGGGTGATACCCACGACAGGTTTCCCTATGGTATAATAACACGGGTGATACCCACGACAGGTTTCCCTATGGTATAACAACACGGGTGATACCCGCTGACAGGTTTCCCTATGGTATAATAACACGGGTGATACCCACGACAGGTTTCCCTATGGTATAATAACACGGGTGATACCCGCTGACAGGTTTCCCTATGGTATAACAACACGGGTGATACCCACGACAGGTTTCCCTATGGTATAACAACACGGGTGATACCCACGACAGGTTTCCCTATGGTATAACAACACGGGTGATACCCACGACAGGTTTCCCTATGGTATAATAACACGGGTGATACCCACGACAGGTTTCCCTATGGTATAATAACACGGGTGATACCCACGACAGGTTTCCCTATGGTATAACAACACGGGTGATACCCATCGACAGGTTTCCCTACGGTAGAATAACACGGTAATACCCATCGACAGGTGTAACAACACGGGTGATACCCACGACAGGTTTCCCTATGGTATAACAACACGGGTGATACCCACGACAGGTTTCCCTATGGTATAATAACACGGGTGATACCCGCTGACAGGTTTCCCTATGGTATAACAACACGGGTGATACCCATCGACAGGTTTCCCTACGGTAGAATAACACGGTAATACCCATCGACAGGTGTAATAACACGGGTGATAACCACCGACAGGTTTCCCTACGGTAGAATAACACGGTAATACCCATCGACAGGTGTAATAACACGGGTGATAACCACCGACAGGTTTCCCTACGGTAAAATAACACGGTAATACCCATCGACAGGTTTCCCTACGGTATAACAACACGGGTGATACCCACCGACAGGTTTCCCTACGGTATAATAACACGGTAATACCCATCAACAGATATAATAACACGGTAATACCCGTCAACAGATATAATAACACGGTAATACCCGTCAACAGATATAATAACACGGTAATACCCGTCAACAGATATAATAACACGGTAATACCCACCGACAGGTATAATAACACGGTAATACCCACCGACAGGTTTCCCTACGGTATAATAACACGGTAATACCCATCAACAGATATAATAACACGGTAATACCCGTCAACAGATATAATAACACGGTAATACCCGTCAACAGATATAATAACACGGTAATACCCACCGACAGGTATAATAACACGGTAATACCCACCGACAGGTATAATAACACGGTAATACCCACCGACAGGTATAATAACACGGTAATACCCACCGACAGGTTTCCCTACGGTATAATAACACGGTAATACCCATCAACAGATATAATAACACGGTAATACCCGTCAACAGATATAATAACACGGTAATACCCACCGACAGGTATAATAACACGGTAATACCCACCGACAGGTATAATAACACGGTAAAACCCACCGACAGGTATAATAACACGGGTGATACCCACCGACAGGTATAATAACACGGGTGATACCCACCGACAGGTATAATAACACGGTAATACCCACCAACAGGTATAATAACACGGTAATACCCATCGACAGGTATAATAACACGGTAAAACCCACCGACAGGTATAATAACACGGGTGATACCCACCGACAGGTATAATAACACGGTAAAACCCACCGACAGGTATAATAACACGGGTGATACCCACCGACAGGTATAATAACACGGGTGATACCCACCGACAGGTATAATAACACGGTAAAACCCACCGACAGGTATAATAACACGGTAAAACCCACCGACAGGTATAATAACACGGGTGATACCCACCGACAGGTTTCCCTACGGTATAATAACACGGTAATACCCATCGACAGGTATAATAACACGGTAATACCCATCGACAGGTATAATAACACGGTAATACCCATCGACAGGTATAATAACACGGGTGATACCCACCGACAGGTTTCCCTACGGTATAATAACACGGTAATACCCATCGACAGGTATAATAACACGGTGATACCCATCGACAGGTATAATAACACGGGTGATACCCACCGACAGGTTTCCTCTTGAGACTCCTGATAGGTCTCTTTGTAATGTTTCACGAAGTTGTTCCTGTCCATGCACACCTTCCCCACCAAGGCTCGCTGACCGAAGTCATCTGCAAGAAAAACAAGAAGATGAGTGCCGGGAATATTAACGCTTATTTATCACTTAATTTCAATTTACACTCTGTTGTCATTACACACAGGCCTGAATTACACACACATGCTCAGTAACTATACATGCACTAATGGAGAGATGTCAGAGTGGGGGGGGGCTGCCCATGGAAAGGCGCCCCGAGCAGTTGGGGGTTCAGTACCTTGGCAGTGCCCAGGAGGTGAACTGGCACCTCTCCAGCTACCAGTCCACCACCATAGGGGACTTGAACCAGCAACCCTCCGGTTCTCAACCCAACTTCCTACGAACTGAGCTACTGCCCCCTAAAGTGTGAACAGTTAACTTCATTTTATATTAGATGTGGTGTTTTCTTCTGCAGGATGCAAACCAAAACTAGTTCCCTCCCAAGACTACTTTGCAGAGCCGCCGTCGCTGCATCCAGAGCTCAGCGCCACCCAACACGACCGGGGTTGCAAGAAATGCAAAGAACCCAGAGAGTTTTTCTCCTATCCCAGAGTTCATCTGTGGTGTAGCCAGACGTTATCTCCACAGCGGTGTGGAGATAAAGGTCTGGCAACGTGAGACTAAAGATACCGTACATAATCATCAGTTCACACAGGGTGTGTGAGAGAGCTTTGTGCTACTGTGACCGAACATTTCCAGTCAAATCAGGCAAGAAATGTGCACATATATCAGATTTCCCTGGAGACTTGAACTTAACAACATTCTTGCCTGAGAAAATATCATGCATTGCTTTTTGTATGCATATATATTATTTATGTTAACTGTTTTTTATTAAGTTTTACATCATAACAGCAACAAGACCATAAATTGGACAGACTGACAGACAGTTAAAATTAAAACAAAATTTAAATTGACAACTACAGTCCAGGGGAGGGTGAAGGGGGTGGGGGTTGGGGTGGGGTGGTTCAGGGACCTCAATCAGTCACACAGGTCCATGGTAGGCCAAACTGGCCTGGTCCCCTTCCAGAAGTGAGACATCCAATATGCCAATTTATGAATATTCACAGCCCAGTAGTAGTCGTGGGAATTAGGAAGCGAAAGACCCCCATGATTTGGATTTTTCTAAACGAATGTGGAAACATGATTATCCGGTCCCTAAAGAAGGATTTTGTGAGAAAAACCAGGATTGACTGAAAGTAATATAGCAGTCTATAGCAGCATAATAACCATTTTAACTGTGTAGACTCTGCCCGCCATAGGAAGCAACGCCCATGCGATTTCTCAAGGGCTGGGTGGAAATTTCTCCTAAATAAGTCTTTAAATTCCTGTGTGACGCACACCCCCAAATAGGTGAAAGAGTCCGTTACTATTTCAAAGGGAAAGTTGAAATGGGAAAGTTCAGATGCCATTGTATTAATGGTGAAAAGTATACTTTTAGTTAAATTAATCTTATATGCCGACGCACAGCCAAAGGACGCAAATTGTATCATGAGCTCTGTAAGTGCACAGAACAGTAATGTGTGTGTGTGTGTGTGTGTGTGTGTGTGTGTGTGTGTGTGTGTGCGTGTCCCTCTCAATGCCTGTAAAGTGTTGGCATTTTAGGCCTTTATTTGTGACAGGACAGCTTAGACACGAAAGGGGAGAAAGAGGGGAAAAGGACCGCAAGTCGGAATCAAACCCACGGCCGCAGCGTCGAGAATCGAGCCTACGCACATGGGCGCGCTCCCCCAGGTGAGCTACCCGGGCGGCCTGAAATGACACTGTTAGTGCGAACTGCTGCTTGTGGTGCCAAGTACAGGACTCTTCCCCGGGATATAAAGCCAAACTGGCTGAGAGCCGTAAATAAAGAATCAAATTCAATGCGGTTAAAAAGCTTTACGCGCGTCCAGAGAAATAAGGACCTCTGCAGTCGGGCCAGGGTTAGAATATACTATATTATATATTCAAGAACCCTGCCTGGTCGACATGAAGGACTTCATGTAAAACAGTCTTTAGCGAGTATTTTGTTATCACAACAGACCAGACTCACCAGCCTGTATGAGTCACATTTATCGGGTCCTTGCCCTTTTTTAGAAGGCTTGGGACAATTTTGGGGGGTAAAATATATGAAAAGTAAAATATATACACATATATATATATATATACACACATATACATATATATATATATATATATATATATATATATATATATATATATATATATATATATATATGTATAAGTATAAGTATAAATGTTATATATGTGTTGAAAACACACACACACACACACACACACAAACACGCAAGCGTGCATGCACACACGCACGCACGCACGCACGCACGCACACGCACGCACGCACCCACCCCCATACACAAACACGCACGCACACACTGCTCCCTTGAGGGATGGGTTGAATGCAGAGAATGAATTTTGCTACATGTATGTGTATGTGACAATAAAGTACGTTTACCTTTACACACACACACACACACACACACACACACACACACACACACACACACACACACACACACACATGCTTACTCTGAAGTTTTCTACAAAATATATGAGCTGCTCAGAACAGGACAAAGGTTGTTAAGGGTTCAAAGACCCTGATAACACAGAAAGCTGCCGAAGCGACTGTGTAAAGCTGCTGAAGCCAGCATTCAATCCAGTTTGGCTGTATTATTACACGTGTGTGTGTGTGTGTGTGTGTGTGTGTGTGTGTGTGTGTGTGTGTGTGTGTTCAGTGTTACACAACATGACACCATGATGATAAGGACAATGAGGCATAAAGGTGAACAAAATAAAAAAATAAAAAATCTGAGCGACTATACAGCTGAATATGTCAGACAACAAACTGTCTGCATTAAAAAATAAAGCCAATGCTTAAATTAAAACAAGATTTAGATAAGTGTGTGTGTGTGTGTGTATGTGTGTGTGTGTGTGTGTGTGTGTAGCAGCACATCTCACTTGCGATCTGGCCCAACAGCAGAGAGGCGTCTGTGTGTATGGTAGCGAAGTAACATGCAGTGGTTGTCCCGTTTCTCAGGGTCCTTTGCTGCAGAGAGACAGTTCATACAACAGGATGAACAACATTCAAACGCTCACAAACACTCTTTTGTCTACGTTGTTAATCCGTTGATCTCTTCACACCCTCCTCAAGTGACAAAAGAGGGAAACTCACTGAAAAGCTCTGATTTTTTGCAACTGGTAAATTGCAATGCCATCAAAAAACTTATAAATTCTGTTTATAATAGTATTCATCTCTATATATATATTTATTCAGTACATATCCATGTCCTGCTCTTATGGAACCAGTGTATATCCTGCATTTGCTGCTATTGCACTTCTGGTTGGACCAAAACTGCATTTTCTTGCCTTGTACCTGTACCTGTGTAATGACATTAAAGTTTAATTCAATTTCAATTTTTATTTATAGTATCAATTCATAACAAGAGTTATCTCGAGACAATTTACAGATAGAGTAGGTCTAGACCAGATAGAGTAGGTCTAGACCAGATAGAGCAGGTCTGGACCACTCTATAATTTACAAGGACCCAACAGTTCTAGTAGTTCCCTCCAGAGCAGGCAACAGTGCGACAGTGGCGAGGAAAAACTTCCTTTTAGGAAGAAACCTGGGACAGACCCAGACCCAGACCCAGACCCAGACCCAGACCCAGGCCCAGGCCCAGACCCAGGCCCAGGCCCAGGCCCAGACCCAGGCCCAGACCCAGACCCAAACCCAGACCCAGGCCCAGACCCAGGCCCAGGCCCAGACCCAGACCCAGACCCAGACCCAGGCCCAGGCCCAGACCCAGGCCCAGGCCCAGACCCAGACCCAGGCTCTTGGTAGGCGGTGTCTGACGACCGGTTGGGGTTAAAATGAAGAGTGGCAATAACAGTCACAAAAAAATAAAATAAATAAATGTAAGAAAAACGTCTGTCACTCTGGCTCCATTTCGGGGACGTAGGGATGCAACTCACGCTTCGGTACTATTCACGAGAAGATTTGCTCAGGATTGAATGAGCCGCAGACAAATGACTGGAAAATATTCCTTTATTTATATAAACAACAGACGTGTCCTCTTGCTTTTTGTATGTTTATTTGTGTGTTTGTTTGTTGTTGTTTTTTTGTTTTTATTGCTGCTATTACTGTAGAAAATGCTGCTGCTGCTGTGACAAGTAAATTTCCCCGCTGTGGGATGAATAAAGTATTATCTTATCTTATCTTATCTTATCTCTTATCAAAAGTGACACTGAAATTGTATTTTAATCCCACATCAAAATCAAAATAACTAAATATAAAGAAAGAAATCTCTTCAAATAAATGATCTAAGAAGACGTAGTGACGTCTGAAGCCAAACAAGTAAAAATGTAAAGTAGATTACGCTCTAAATATCTCAACCGGTTGTAATCTTCACACATTTATATCCAATTTTAGCCGTTTCACGATGCATCTAAAATCTTTAAAATCAACAACTGTTCTTGATTTGAAAGATTTAGGTTCAAGTTGAACTGTGAGAAGGCCCGAGGGCGGAAAGGTCATCAAAATAAAATAGAGAAATGCAGAACGACTTTTTCTCCGTCCACACAAGAGTTTTACCTCCGGTAGCAGAACTAATGAGTAACAAAGACGCTGTTTGTGTCACTGTGTGTGTTGTTACCAAGCTCTATTTTTAACGTACTAACAATTTTCATTATGAAACATCCATCTTGATAGAGGCTTTTATAACTTTTTGCAAGCAAGAAGTCTTCTTTTTTCATTTACAGCAATACTTAAGAACTTTTCCGCTTGGACCCCCCTACAGGTTGGAAATGGAACGCCCATTACGTTCCCATTATTCTGAGGTCTCGGTCTCTGCCCGATGTGAGTCGCGTGCAGACGTGAGTCGCACATGCGCAGATTTAAACGCTTTGCGGCATAACGCGTCATACTGAATCCATGAAATAATAAACTTTTCTCATTATGAACAAGAGAGAGGGGGGGGGAAGACATGCAGGAAACCGTCACAGTTAGGACTCAAACCCATGAGCTTCTGCGCCTACTCGACCGACTGAGCTAACCCGGCCACCAGAGACTCACTTCCCGTACTCAAGTACAGATACTCGTGTTAAAAAATACTCTGGTAAAAGTAGAAGTACTGATTTAACTTCTTTACTCAAGTAAAAGTAACAAAGTACAGGCTTGGAAATGTACTTTCCTTGCAAATGACAACCATTATTTAGAGTGCAAGCTGAGAAACTTCAGTGGACATGGAGAAAAAGGCTCTTTAAATGCCATTGGCTTCATTTTAAATGGCCTAAAACATCCCATAATATGGTTATAATGACAGACACTGGGACTCCAGGTTAATGAGATTCTGACTGAGCAGCAAGATATGAATTCAATTGTGATTCTGTGAGAATTCACAGATCCAGTTTCTCTTTTTTAATCTTCCCCTTAATATTTAAAGGAATCTATATGTGTGTCTCAAATATGGCTTAAAATATGCATAAAATATGAATTACTAAACAGACAATTAGTTTCTTTACTCTCACTTTTTTCACTGTGTGCACGCGGTGTGAGGCGCGTGTCGGCGTTATTCTCCAACATGACGACCTTTTGTACAAAACTAAAGCAACGAGTCAATTTTGTAAAATGTAAGGAGCAGAAAGTACCGATTTTTGTGTTAAAATGTAAGGAGTAAAAGTAAAAAGTCGCCACAAAAATAACTAGTAAAGTAAAAATATCTGAAAAATCTACTTAACCCTCATGTTGTCCTCAGGTCAAATTTGACCCATTTTCAGTTTTTTCATCACAAAAAATGGGCCTTCGAAATAAGATGAAAATGTCAACATTAAAAATATCAAATAACTTTGGAAAAAACATCAAAAAAAGCTCCCACAACACTGAAAAAGTGACAAAAACATCAAAAAAAGTGACAAAAACATAAAAAAGCTCCCACAACACTGAAAAAGTGACAAAAACATCAAAAAAAGTGACAAAAACATCAAAAAAAGTGACAAAAACATCAAAAAAGCTCCCACAACACTGAAAAAGTGACAAAAACATCAAAAAAGTGACAAAAACATAAAAGTGACAAAAACATAAAAAAAGCTCCCACAACACTGGAAAAGTGACAAAAACATCAAAAAAAGTGACAAAAACATCAAAAAAAGTGACAAAAAAAGCTCCCACAACACTGAAAAAGTGACAAAAACATCAAAAAGTGACAAAAACATCAAAAGAAGTGACAAAAACATCAAAAAAGTGACAAAAACATCAAAAAAAGCTCCCACAACACTGAAAAAGTGACAAAAACATCAAAAGTGACAAAACATCAAAAGTGACAAAACATCAAAAAACTCACAACACTGAAAAGTGACAAAACATCAAAAGTGACAAAAACATCAAAAAAGTGACAAAAACATCATAAAAAGCTCCCACAACACTGAAAAAGTGACAAAAACATCAAAAAAGTGACAAAAACATCAAAAAAAGTGACAAAAACATCAAAAAAAAGCTCCCACAACACTGAAAAAGTGACAAAAATGTCAGAAAAAGCGATTATTTTTCATGGTTCATTGGAAGACAACACAAGGGTTAGATACTCCGTTACTTCCCATCTCTGCCGGCCACACTCTACACATTTTAACGGCCGTTTATTTCCTACTCACCACGACGTGAGAGTAGACGCGGCGGGCGAACTCCAGGTCCTTGAAGCGAGACTCCACGGGAAGGTGTAGGTGTTGAGCCACTGCAGCAGGGGCAGGTCCAGCGCCGTCCCGGCGTAGCTGTACTGGGACGCGTGGATGTGTGTGTCCACCAGTCCCGGCATGAAGAACTCACTGAACGGACCAAACAGAGACATTGTTTTTACGGAGAAGAGCAAGAAGTGATGTGATATATTATAATATTATATATTATATATTGCAAAACGTACCGCTGCAAAGATGAGCCAATTAATTGTCTATTAAATTACTCTGCAGCTATTTTAACAATCTATTAATCGGTTTGAGTCATTATTTTGTTTCTTATGATGCTATCCGTGCCCTGAAGGACGTTTTTGTAGCTGACGCTGGAAAATGTTTGTATTGTTGCCATGACAACACCAGAAGTTAATATAAGGTACGACTGCTAGGTGGTTTCAGTTCTACGTATTATTATAAAAAACACTGTTCACTGAATTGCAGGTTCTGTATGAGTTAAAGTGAGTTGTATTTTGCCATTTGGTATATTCTGAGTTTTATTTTGGTAAGCTACGAGATCCAGGACCGGACGTTTTGGGACGGTAGCGCGAACGGAGGAGAGAAAATGGGGACTGTGAATAGCGAACTGTCTGGTCTACCAGGAAAACACGTTTTCACGGTGTTCCATCATACTTCTATAAGGAATAAAAGTAAAAAATGGACATCAGTATGAAGTGTGGATTCCTTTATGACCAGGGTAGCTACACTTTGGACCGTTTCTATCAATTCTTGAGAGGTAAAAACTGGATAAATGTTGCAGCAAATCCGTAATCGTGCTTCCATCAACATATTTTTATGCACATTTTGACGTTTGGAAGCAAAAATGTTGATGGAAATGGCAAAAAAAGAAGATTTCCACGCTTGCTTGAGGTGTTTTTTGCATTTTTCAAAAAAAGAGTTAACAAAATGGGGGATGGAAACAGCTTTGCCGAATAAGTTGTGACGTAGCGAACGCGTAACTCACATGACGATAGTCCCGGGATCCATCGGATGGGGGAAGGATCGGGGACAGGGTCCCATCCAGGGCGGCGTACACTCGTGGCACAAGGTGCATGGCGGAGTTACGGTCTCGCCACGTCGGGTAAACTGACCAATTTGATTGAATACAGCTTGAATTGTATCGTATTCTGCAGGCGGCCATCTTGTCCAATGCTACCTCTGCTACCTTATACGTTATACTCTTTCCAACTGTATGTATCTAGTATCTAGATATCTATATTTTACAGTTTTTTTAGACGCTATACATATTCATATTTATTACTCTACATGCTCTGCACACACATATAAGCATTTATTTATTTTACTTCATATAAATAATAACTTTTCCACGATGTTTTTAATTGTTTCTGAGCTGCATTCTTTTTTAATCTGGGAACTTTGCACTTCCTACTACAGCGTACTGTGGTGTGTGAATAAAGAAATCTTGAATCTTAAATCTTGAATCTTGAATCTCTACATTTAGCCAATGAACTTTGCTTCTAAACTCTTTGATTTAGCAAGCCGGTTTGCCGTCTACAACCATGCGTAACGTCAACTTGTGACGAAACTACGCTTTATGTGGCGTTAATGAAGTGACGATCAATCGCTTTGAGTCATTTTCTCTGATTCCAGCTTGTTAAATGTGAAAATGTTCCTCTGGGGCAGTAAACTGAATATCCTTTGAGTTGTGGACAAAATGACACATTTGAGGACGCCATCTTGGGTTTTTAACACTTGTGCGTCAAACATGAAGAAAAACCCTGCTTTGGTCGCTATTTCCGACATTTTTGTCACTTTTTTAAAGTTTTGGGTGCTTTTTTGTAATGTTTTTGGTGGTTTTTTTGTAATGTTTTTGGTGGTTTTTTTGTAATGTTTTTGGTGTTTTTTTTGTAATGTTTTTGGTGTTTTTGTAATGTTTTTGGTGGTTTTTTTGTACGTTTTTGGTGTTTTTTTTGTAATGTTTTTGGTGTTTTTTTGTAATGTTTTTGGTGGTTTTTTTGTAATGTTTTTGGTGGTTTTTTTGTAATGTTTTTGGTGTTTTTTTTGTAATGTTTTTGGTGTTTTTTTTGTAATGTTTTTGGTGGTTTTTTTGTAATGTTTTTGGTGTTTTTGTAATGTTTTGGTGGTTTGTATTGCGTTTTGGTGTTTTTGTAATGTTTTTGGTGGTTTTTGTAATGTTTTGGTGGGTTTTTGTACGTTTTGGTGTTTTTGTAATGTTTTGGTGTTTTTTGTAATGTTTTGGTGGGTTTTTTGTACGTTTTTGGTGTTTTTTTTGTAATGTTTTTGGTGGGTTTTTTGTACGTTTTTGGTGTTTTTTTTGTAATGTTTTTGGTGGGTTTTTTGTACGTTTTTGGTGTTTTTTTTGTAATGTTTTTGGTGTTTTTTTGTAATGTTTTTGGTGTTTTTTTTGTAATGTTTTTGGTGGTTTTTTTGTACGTTTTTGGTGTTTTTTTTGTAATGTTTTTGGTGTTTTTTTTGTAATGTTTTTGGTGTTTTTTTTGTAATGTTTTTGGTGGGTTTTTTGTACGTTTTTGGTGTTTTTTTTGTAATGTTTTTGGTGGGTTTTTGTATGTTTTTGGTGTTTTTGTAATGTTTTTGGTGTTTTTGTAATGTTTTTGGTGTTTTTGTAATGTTTTTGGTGTTTTTGTAATGTTTTTGGTGGGTTTTTTGTACGTTTTTGGTGTTTTTTTTGTAATGTTTTTGGTGGTTTTTTTGTAATGTTTTTGGTGGTTTTTTTGTAATGTTTTTGGTGGTTTTTTTGTAATGTTTTTGGTGTTTTTTTTGTAATGTTTTTGGTGGGTTTTTTGTAATGTTTTTGGTGGGTTTTTTGTACGTTTTTTAAATATTTTTAATGTAACGCTTATTTTGACGGTCATTTTTTTGTGACAAAAAAACAACAATTAACTGAAAACGGGACCAATTTGACCCAAGGACAACATGAGGTTTAAGGAACGCTGATTGACAGATTAATCAACAGAGAAAATAATCAATGTAATTGCAGCTATAATAAAATCATGTACATTGGGGGATATCATCACGATACTTATGCCACGATACGATAGTATTGCGATTCTAAACATATTGCAGTAGACTTAGATTTCTCTTTAATCATCCTTTTGGGATGACTACCGCGAGGAAATTGAAAATTCCAGCAGCAGTTTTAGCCAGAAAAAAGAAATAAAAAATAGATAAAAGACAAAATAACAATAATAACAACAATAAGAACATTCGTCAAATAAACAAAGAAAAGACCATAAATTATTATTAAAGTGTCAGTGTTTTCTAAAAATATATATATATATTCTGCGATTATATTGCAATTTATAACCTTTTTTACAACTTCTAATTTTTCCCCAATTTCAAATGTCCCCAAAAAGAAACTTATCAACATCTGTTTCATCTAAAAAAGAAACATTTCTCAGTTTGTCCATATAATTTCAATGTTTTTGCTGCAAAATGGGACAAACTGACCAACACATCTATAATATATAATATATAATAACAGATCCATACTTGGCGCCTGTGTATCGATACAGTTTTGCCAATGAAAACATTGCGATACGATGCTGTATCGATTCCCCCCCACCCCCGACTCCCCCACCCCTGTTGAGTAATTCATTTGATGTATTCTACTTACTGTTGTGCCAGCTGAGTGACTTCAGACGGACTGAATCCAAAGGTCTGAGACAGTCGGTTCAGCTCCGCTCCTTTCTCGATGAAAGCAATCTGATGGCAGAATGGAAATCAATAGAAATAGAAATTTGTGTTTATATGTAACAGAGGAGAAGCTGTGAGAGACGAAAACATCCTTCATGTGCAGTGTACAGCGTGTGATTTCCACAATGTCCGCATATTGTATTTCCTCATCGATAACATCAGAGCGGAAGACTACACGTATGCTTCGGGTGGTTGAAAGAAGTCCTTCCTCTGGGTTTTAATCCCACATGTTGCACACAGGGGCGGAGAAACTGTCCTCCCCCGAAAAACGCTCACATATATCAGTAATTACGACCCATATTTACGTAAATAGTGTCAGTGCCCTCTAGTGGCCGTAGAAGTTATGATAGGTGCAACAGATGGGTGCTTGAACAACGTGCTGCCGGGAGAGGCTTGTCAACAGTATAGTTACTTCTCCACGCCCTGGTAGTTGTTCTGTGTGCTATCGTGTAGTTGAATAACTGTTAGTGTGCGAGATATATATATATATATATATATATATATATATATATATATATATATATATATATATATATATATATATATATATATATATATATATACTGTGTATAGCAAATATAAGTTTTTTAAAGGTTAGGGGAATGTTCTCTAAAGGTTGCAATGTTAGGGGAACGTTCTCTAAAGGTTGCAATGTTAGGGGAACATTAGGGGAACTTTAGGTAAACGTTCTCTAAAGGTTGTAATGTTAGGGGAACATTAGGGGAACGTTAGGTGAACGTTCTCTAAAGGTTGCAATGTTAGGGGAGCGTTCTCTAAAGGTTGCAATGTTAGGGGAACGTTCTCTAAAGGTTGCAATGTTAGGGGAACATTAGGGGAACTTTAGGTAAACGTTCTCTAAA
>JABXJD010000035.1:4297500-4355000 GCA_013375575.1 Percina caprodes | reverse complement strand
TTCCTATAAATGAGGTGTATTGACCATAAATTCCAAAAATATCCGTAAAACTGAAGATAATAGTGTTGAAAATGTCAAAAAAAGTGACAAACATCGAAAAAAAAGCGTCAAAAGTGTTGAAAAAGGGACAAACACATGACAAAAAGTTTAAAAAAATTCTATAAAAAGCCTCAACAAAAGTGTTGATTTTCAATTTTGACGGGAAGACAACACGAGGGTTAAAGAAACACCAATAAACCAGAGCACCTCCTATCCCTAATGCTACGTGGAGTAGCCAGACTCTCCTCCAGCACGCTTTGGAGGTATAAATTGGCGCGTATATATATAAAAATGTAAATAAAATGTCCTTGGGCAAGACACTGAACCCCGAGTTTCCCCCAATGCTGCACCATCAGAGTGTAGATGTGTGTGTGTAACGGATGCGGACCGGGTATGAAAGACAACCACTTCAATCTACGTTTTCCTGGGATTTATTACAGTATATCAGTGGTCTGTTTCCAATGTTAACAGCATCTGCACCTCAGCAATACAAGACGTTATTGTGAGGGGAAACCGGAAGCTACGGCAACATAGGAGGTACAAAAGAGACGCAATGCAGTAACAACATCTCTGCAGGAACCAATAGCGATGTGATAAATGGATTGCACTCAATAAGATGAAATTCACAGATATCCAACAAAACCTTAACTGATATTTAAAATTAAATTAAATATAAATTGGCAATTAGAGTTGATAAAATACATTTTTAACTCCGTTACATGTGTATCTGATGAGCAGGTGTGTATCTGATGAGCAGGTGTGTAGATGTGTGTGTGTATCTGATGAGCAGGTGTGTAGATGTGTGTGAGTGTGTATCTGATGAGCAGGTGTGTAGATGTGTGTGAGTGTGTATCTGATGAGCAGGTGTGTAGATGTGTGTATCTGATGAGCAGGTGTGTAGATGTGTGTGAGTGTGTATCTGATGAGCAGGTGTGTAGGTGTGTGTGTGAGTGTATCTGATGAGCAGGTGTGTAGATGTGTGTATCTGATGAGCAGGTGTGTAGATGTGTGTGAGTGTATCTGATGAGCAGGTGGCACCTTGCACGGCAGCCTCGGCCACAGTGTGTGAATGTGTGTGATGGTGATTCTGTGCTATGTAAAAGCGCTTTGAGTAGTTAAGACTAGAAAAGCACTTTATAAATACAGCACATTTACCTGTTGTACTAGTTTTTGTGATATTTGTCCTGATTATTCTTTGTCTGCCACAGTTCTGTGAAACTGACTCCTGCTGCCACATCTCTGGATCTCTGGGTTACTGGACATGGACCCTCAGAAACACGGTCCCACGCACACCCTTGGATTTTGGACTTGGCTTTTCCCTGTTGCATCCCCTAACTTGGACATTGGAATAAACCTGTTAAACTATCATTTTGTCTCCGTGTGGTCTGCATTTGGGTTCAAGAACCAATCAGAACAAAGCCACGTGAGAAATGCATCAGATGACATCCATAAATAGACGTCCTATGAGCTTACTGACGAATCCATCCATAAATCATGATGTCCTGTATCCTAATGAGGAAGTAACGATTAAACTATTTCCACATCAACCCCACATGATGGATGACAACGCACTCAACTGTAGATGCTACTGCAGGTTACTGAGTGACGGGAAGGGTAAAACGCAGCTGAAAAAAAGGCCTGTCGCGTGAAATTTGAACAAAATGGAGTTCAAAGTTGAAAAGCTGTCGTGGTAAAGTGGATCTTTACAGAATTTGCTTGAAATTAACAACCCAGTCTCACGGTAGTTCATGAAATAGTCCCAAAATTCAATCTATTGTTGTGTAAGCCCACAATGACAAAGTTCCTGTTTTGATTTTTTTCGTGACGCTCAGCACAAATTTCAAACTGATGTATTTCAATTAGAATATATATATATATATATATATATATATATGTATTCTTCCTGTCTGTCGTGACGGCAACAGAGAAGCTGTATCTCTTTGCTGATAGTCGTTAATCAACATTCATGACGAGCTGTAATCATGGTTTTTATTCTTTATTTTAACACCAGTGAACTACTCAACGCATTTTCATTAATGCGTTTCATGAAAAAAAGGATATCATATATAATATCCTTTTTAAAGGTGCCCTTTTTAAAGGTGCCCTGCCACACATATTTCATGACTTTGTGGTAATGTCTGAAGCTCTCCCATGGGCACTGTAACTTGGTTACCGTGGTTACCTTGTTTCCAGCCATTCTAGCGTGGTACAGAAAGCCTGCAGGAAGACTCGGCTCCATTTGTGCCAGTTCTCATTAATATTCAATGAGCTAAGCTGCTTGACTCTGATTGGCTACCGGCTAGCCAATGAGAGCCTGGCTATCAGCATCCTTTACCCAGCTCATGAATATTAATGAGCTCAGGCAACATGACGTCAGACTGACCAGCTGTTGTGATTGGCCTGATTTCTCTTATTTGTTTCCAGCTAGAGCTGACAGAGGTAGCACACACACACACACACACACACACACACACACACACACACACACACACACACACACACACACACACACACACACACACACACACACACACACACACACACACACACACACACACACACACACACACACACACACACACACACACACACACACACACACACACACACACACACACACACACACACACACACACACACACACACACACACACACACACACACACACACACACACACACACACACACACACACACACACACACACCTCGTTAGCTCTTACCGGCGTATCTGTGTGTACTTTGTCCAGAACAATCCCACCAATCGCTCCCAAAATGTCCCCATTAGAGAGGAAATGCTGTAAAAATATTCTTTGTAAATCTTTGCAATCATTCCCTGAAAGAACCAAGCAGGCCGGCCTTGCTGCACAATCCAAATTTTATTTTAAAACTTGCTATTTTCAGCGTGTAGCTTGCTAGATGTTAGTTTGCGGAGAGGAAGGTGAGGGACAAGGTCGACATGTTCCAGGTTCTGCATCAAAACCAGCAACATGTATTCATACGTTAATGTACGTATAGTTACATCTCAAACAGGGAACTGTACTTTGATTAGAAAACTTCAGTATACATGATACAAAAATGTGGCCCAACAAGGACACTCTCAGTGCCTTTAGTCCTTTATGTGGACTCCGGACACATCTGGGAGCACATCAGACTTATTCTGTGTCTTCTTTGGTTCTGAGTCCCTGTCAATATGGTCTCCATCATCATCATCCTCCTCATCCTCATCATCATAATCACTGTCCAAGTCATCCACGTTCTTCTTCAGTCCTTTCTTTTTCTGTTCCCCATCTTCTTCTTCTTCCTCCTCCTCTGTCTTGTCCTCTTGTGAGTTTATTCTGCACAGTGAGAGAGAAACTAAATTACAACTAGTGTTGTAATGCATCTCACTGTCCACAAGATGGCAGACTTGCAGTAAAATGTCCTCAACGGGCTTCATGATGATGAAAAGAACTCAAAGTTGACTTCATAATAGACATGATTTTATCCTACCACCATTTTGATATAAAATGTGAAGATGAAGATACAAATGGCTTCTTTCTGAGGGCAGAAAAACATTGGCTACACTAATAATAATAATTGTTTTTTTTTAAGCCAATGAGTCATTGTTTTTTCATGCTGAATGATTTATTTCCAAGAAACTTATGAGCACATCTCTGAGATTTAAAGTGGTGCTTTTGCATGATTCTTTGGGGAGAAACTCAGTTTAACGTATCTGTTGAACTAAAGCTGCAAAGATTAATCGATTAGTTGTCAACTATTAGAATTAATTGCCAACTATTATGATAATTGTATAAGGACATTGTTTTTGAAAAATAATTGAGTAAAACTTCTCTGATTCCAGCTGGTTAAATGTGAATATCTTCTAGTTTCTTCTCTCCTCTGGGACACTAAACTGAATATCTTTGAGTTGTGGACAACAGAGGACGTCATCTTGGGCTTTTAAAGGGTTATGTGGTCTTTGGATGTTTTTATATAGACCTTAATATATAGACCCCTAATACTGTATCTGAAGTCTCTTTTATATAGACCTTAGTGGTCCCTAATACTGTATCTGAAGTCTCTTTTATATAGACCTTAGTGGTCCCTAATACTGTATCTGAAGTCTCTTTATATAGACCTTAGTGGTCCCTAATACTGTATCTGAAGTCTCTTTTATATAGACCTTAGTGGTCCCCTAATACTGTATCTGAAGTCTCTTTTATATAGACCTTAGTGGTCCCTAATACTGTATCTGAAGTCTCTTTTATATAGACCTTAGTGGTCCCCTAATACTGTATCTGAAGTCTCTTTTATATAGACCTTAGTGGTCCCCTAATACTGTATCTGAAGTCTCTTTTATATAGACCTTAGTGGTCCCCTAATACTGTATCTGAAGTCTCTTTTATATAGACCTTAGTGGTCCCTAATACTGTATCTGAAGTCTCTTTTATATAGACCTTAGTGGTCCCTAATACTGTATCTGAAGTCTCTTTTATATAGACCTTAGTGGTCCCTAATACTGTATCTGAAGTCTCTTTATATAGACCTTAGTGGTCCCTAATACTGTATCTGAAGTCTCTTTTATATAGACCTTAGTGGTCCCTAATACTGTATCTGAAGTCTCTTTCCCAAAATTCAGCCGTGGTGCAGTATTCCAGCCACTAGAGCCAGTCCCACAATGAGCTTTCCTTAGTATGTGCCATTTCTGAGTCTGTAGCTTTGGGGGCAAGGTGGAGGCTGGAGGTGATTAATGAGCCAAGTAATCCTTTGTATGCATTAATCTGCGCGCACACACACACACACACACACACACACACACACACACACACACACACACACACACACACACACACACACACACACACACACACACACACTTACGGAATAACGATGTCCTCTTTCTTCCCACACTTGCAGCAGATCTCCAGCTGAAGAGAACAGGGCTTACAAATGATGTGATACGCATCCTTCACTGTCTTCTGAGAACACTTGACACTGAAAAAAATAATTGAGGGGGTTAAAAATCACAAGTTTTATTACGATATTATATCGATTCTTTGGACAACAATGTATTTGCCGTGCAATAACTCGGCTTAAAAGGAATAGGCCACCGTTGCATATTAAGACTAGAAGATTTCCTAGGCAGATTTGGGACTACATTGGGTGGAAGCACAGCCGAAGCACTGCTACTGGGGCGCAGAGATCACGCAGCACCTTAACCCCCCCCCAACTTCAGTCAACATACCCGGCGTGAACAGCTGGCCGTTTTTCCTACAGTAGACAGTGAATGGCGATGGCGGATTTTGTGAGAAACAAAGAGGAAGACTTCTCAGACAGTCCAGATCCAGAAGCAGACCGCTACGAACCAGAGCGTTCAGAAGAGGAGTTGCGTGCTTTTCTTTGCTTGGAAATACAACGAGAGGAGGATGCGATCACACACAGCCCGAGGACGTGAGGCTTTTAATTTTAATTTTAATTAGTTTATTAATCCCCAGTGGAGAAATTACAATTTACACCCTGTGTACACACTTTGTTAGTAAATCACACACATGCCTGAAATACACACACATGCTCAGGACCTGTACATGCACAAATGGAGAGAATGTAAGAGTGAGTGGGCTGCCAGCTGGACCAGCGCCCTGAGCAGGTAGGGGGGTACGGTGCCTTGCTCAAGAGCACCTGACAGTGCCCAGGAGGTGAAGTGGCATCTCTCCCACCACCAATCCACACTCCGTATTTTTTGGTCCATATGGGGATTTGAACCAGTGACCCTCCGGTTCCCAACCCAACTCCCTACGGACTGAACTGACTTTTTTCTTCAGGTGATAAAGTCAACTGGGACCCAATAAACAGCTGTCCACAGGGACGAACATGACGCAGGGTTATTTTACGGGATAGATTGACTCATTACAGACCTGTACTCACACAGAGTTGCTGCGCGATATCTCAGCGCCATGTAGCAGTGCTTCGGCTGTGCTTCCACACAATATAGTCCCAAGTCAATATCTGCATAGAAAACCGTCATATTTCCCAACTATGCACATGACAATAAAACTTTGAAAACTGAACTGAAGAAACTTGTTGTGAAACTGCAAGTGTTTGATTTATAAATAAAGTATAATATATATAATATAATAACATATAATCCAGATTGTACTTTGTGCATTAACTGTAACCAAGCAGGTGCAGTTCTGCAGTATCTAACAGTGTACTCACCATTTTTTGGGCTGTGTCAGTGTCTTGTATTTGTTGTACTTCACTTTCCACTCAAGAACACCTTTACAATGTTGACAGAGTCCATTGTGTATCTTTGATTTTGCCTTCTATAATTCAGATCACATAAGCAGAGACAAAGTGGAAATGGTATATTATAATAATAATAATAATTTATCATTTCTACTGTTTATTGATCAAATTACAATTTACACTTGTTGGTAATCACTACACACTGGCCTGAAATACACACACATGCTCAGGAACCTATACATGCACAAATGCAGTGAGTGGGCTGCCAGTGCTGGACCAGCACCCTGAGCGGTTGGGGGGTTAGGGTGCCTTGCTCAAGAGCACCTGGCAGCGCCCAGGAGGTGAAGTGGCATCTCTCCAGCTACCGATCCACACTCAGCATTTGCTGGATGGCAGCTCAGTCCGTAGGAAGTTGGGTTGGGAACCGGAGGGTCGCTGGCTCAAGTCCCTGTACGGACCAAAGTATGGTAGCTGGAGAGGTGCCAGTTCACCTCCAGGGCACTGCCAAGGTGCTCCTGAGCAAGGCACCGACCCCCACTCTGACATCTCTTCATTAGTGCATGTATAGGTACTGAGCATGTGTGTGATAACAACACTGTAATTTCCCCTTGTGGGATTAATAAAGTATACATAATTATTATTATTATTAATTTAACAGTGTTCAAACAACATCGTTTCAGAAGTTAAATGCTAATAATAACTAAGCTAATAACTTTCAAAATAAAAGTTAAATTAATAACAGAAGTTAAATACAGGCTCATCTCTACACAAGAGCACGTTGTTACCTTTATCACAACTTTAAGTGTATATATATATATATATATATATATATATATATATATATATATATATATATATATATATTAGTTAAACTCAGTATTATGCAGGCTAGCGTGCTAACGTTGCACACGACACGTTAACGTGTCTTCTAGGTTCACACACCTTCACTTGGACAGTCGCTCCGTACTTGTCAGGTTTGAAGGCAAAGCTGTTTTGATGCTTCTGGCCTCGCGACCGAGATACATTACCTTTCTGAGAACTCATCTTGTTTTCCAATTTTCAGTTACACATGTTGTGTGGGTATACAAATCTGAAAACACATGCACTAACCCGGAAGAAGTACGAGCGCGTCACAAAACGTCACTGACTGAGGTCAAGTCAAAACCATGGAAACAGAGGAACCCTCCAATTTTTCTCACAAGTAGTTGAAACTGAGAAGCTTATTTTTTGGTTAAAATGAATCAAAAAATACATTTTGTTGAAATAAAATTAGAATTACCAACGTTGATTTACATGTAGATTGTTATTTTTTTACCTCTCGAGTGCTGATTGGACTGTGCCTCACAATAGTAATCTCCCATTGGTTCTCCTGAACGTCAATCAAAATGGCCATCATCACAACTGTCTACCACTCTGCGGCCGACAAGGTACCGCCCATAAGAAATTCACGCGTTGTTCTATTGGCGCGCTCGTTTCATCAACCTCTTCGCTATTGGTCCGTAGAGCCATCAATCACGTCCCCTCCTTCCTCAAGAAGCAGAGTGATTTTTAACGAAAGCGGGGATGTTTCGGAGGCAAGCGGCGGTACTGTGAAGTGATTCCTAAACCACCACGGACGTGAGGAAAGAATTAAGTTAATTTTTAGACCTTTATTGAATGTACCCATGCCGACATTAAGCTGTACAGCCTTGGACATTTTGAATGAAGCGACCTCGTTGTCATTCAGGACTATATGTTGAGAAAAACCGAGTGGAGAAAAAAAGAAACGGCAATTTCGGAGGCTGCCTGCATGGTCTGGACCCGGAGGACGAAGCTGACATCGCCAACAAATAGCCTACTAGGACCCGGAACCGAGGATCAGCTGTCCGAGGATAACCTTGTCAATCTCCTGGCGTCGAGAAGAAGATAAGTTGGCTGGCTTGGTGCGAAGATAACACCTGATAACACCTGATAACACCTGACTACGGTGAATACTGTCAGTTAAAAATAGGAGGATAACGAAACGCGCGTCCAGGTAACGTTGTGATTTCCCTGCTCTGTTAATAAGAAAACGCGCATATTTGCGTGACTTGTGTTGCTGGCTAACTGGCCCATTACTCTTGGTAATACAATGTCTAGCCACTGGAATTTAACCCTCCACAAACCAGCATAAAGTCATCGTAATCTCTCTGAACACATTACTGCCTGTCCACCACCATTTTACGGTAAATCGCTGCAGGGCTCCATTCTGTCTCCGCTGCTGGGAGGTTTTGGGCTGTTTTGCGAAATAAAGGAAGCGAATAGCCTCTACTGTCCATTTAGCGCCTTTTTTATAATGTCACAGCATCTTGTTGAAGTCGCTTTCAGAGACTACAAATGGCTGTAAATTGTATTCACCTGACATCTCTGGAACAGCCAATTGTGTGTGTGTGTGTGTGTGTGTGATCAAGATGTGACAGGTGATTTGTGGGCTCAACACATGTGTCTGGAAGGTCCTGGTTAGCCAATCATTTCTATCTATAAAATGTAGACTATTCCAAATAAATCCATCATGAGGTTGTGGAAAAATGTGTTAGGGTTTGATGGACAGTCACCTAGAGACACACAGTCACCTAGAGACACACAGTCACCTAGAGACACACAGTCACCTAGAGACACACAGTCACCTAGAGACACACAGTCACCTAGAGACACACCTACACTCAGATAGAGACACCTACACTCAGATAGAGACACCTACACAGGCACATAGAGACACAGGCACATAGAGACACCTACACAGGCACATGGAGACACAGGCACATAGAGACACCGGCACATAGAGACACCGGCACATAGAGACACCTACACAGGCACATGGAGACACAGGCACATAGAGACACCTACACAGGCACATGGAGACACAGGCACATAGAGACACCGGCACATAGAGACACCGGCACATAGAGACACCTACACAGGCACATAGACACCTACACAGGCACATAGAGACACCTACACAGGCACATAGAGACACCTACACAGGCACATAGAGACACCTACACAGGCACATAGAGACACAGGCACATAGAGACACAGGCACATAGAGACAACTACACAGGCACATAGAGACAACTACACAGGCACATGGAGACACAGGCACATAGAGACAACTACACAGGCACATGGAGACACAGGCACATAGAGACAACTACACAGGCACATGGAGACACAGGCACATAGAGACAACTACACAGGCACATGGAGACACAGGCACATAGAGACAACGACACAGGCACATGGAGACACAGGCACATAGAGACAACTACACAGGCACATGGAGACACAGGCACATGGAGACACAGGCACATGGAGACACAGGCACATGGAGACACAGGCACATGGAGACACCTACACAGGCACATGGAGACACCTACACAGGCACATGGAGACACCTACACAGGCACATGGAGACACCTACACAGGCACATGGAGACACCTACACAGGCACATGGAGACACCTACACAGGCACATGGAGACACCTACACAGGCACATGGAGACACCTACACAGGCACATAGAGACACCTACACAGGCACATGGAGACACAGGCACCTAGAGACACACAGTCACCTAGAGACACACAGTCACCTAGAGACACACCTACACTCAGATAGAGACACCTACACTCAGATAGAGACACCTACACAGGCACATAGAGACACCTACACAGGCACATGGAGACACAGACACATAGAGACACCTACACAGGCACATGGGGACACAGGCACATAGAGACACCTACACAGGCACATAGAGACACCTACACAGGCACATAGAGACACAGGCACATAGAGACAACGACACAGGCACATGGAGACACAGGCACATAGAGACAACTACACAGGCACATGGAGACACAGGCACATGGAGACACAGGCACATGGAGACACAGGCACATGGAGACACAGGCACATGGAGACACCTACACAGGCACATGGAGACACCTACACAGGCACATGGAGACACATACACAGGCACATGGAGACACATACACAGGCACATGGAGACACATACACAGGCACATGGAGACACATACACAGGCACATGGAGACACCTACACAGGCACATAGAGACACCTACACAGGCACATAGAGACACAGGCACATAGAGACACCTACACAGGCACATGGAGACACAGGCACATAGAGACACCTACACAGGCACATAGAGACACAGGCACATAGAGACAACTACACAGGCACATGGAGACACAGGCACATAGAGACACCTACACAGGCACATAGAGACACAGGCACATAGAGACACAGGCACATAGAGACACATAGACTCAGATAGAGAACCATACACTCAGATAGAGACACAGACCCTAGGGGTGAAACGGTACACAGACGTCATGGTTTGGTTCATATCTCGGTTCAGACATCACGGTTCGGTCCAATGGAGGGAAAAGCAAAACAAATTGCAGAAGGCAACTTTTTTATTGTGCATCGCACAGGCTGTACCGCCTAGTGACATACAGTCTCTCCCCTGAGCTAGCTGAAACATCCTGACTAGAGCCCGACCGATGACGTATTTTTAAGGCCGATAAGAATATTTGGTTATGTAAAAATCCGATATGCATACACAGTACAGCCCAAAAGTTTACAACCACCTTCTGATTCAATGCATTTTCTTTATTTTCATGACTGTAGACATTTGTAGATTAGCACTGAAGGCATCAAAACTATGAATGAACACACGTGGAATTATGTACTTAAAAAAAACATGTGAAATACCTGAAAACATGTCTTATATTCTAGTTTCTTTGAAGTACACGTGGACTCATCAGTCCAGAGCCCAGATTTCCACTGGTCTGATGTCCATTTGTGTTTCTTGGCCCAAACAGATCTCTTCTGCTTGTTGCCTCTCCTTAGCCGTGGTTTCCTAGCTGCTATTTGACCATGAAGGCCTAATTCACGCAGACCCCATCTGATGTAGGCGGGGCTAAAGGCGAGCTGAATAGATGACGACAGTCTAACCTACCTGTTAGCCCCGCTGATAGTTAAGCGTACGGGGCTCTGGGTATGTCACCCCGTGTGGTGTTGTGATTGGTCGTAGTGTTATCCAATTGCGTGCATCTGTCTGTCTAGTCCTGGCTGACGAGAGAGATGATGTAGCCGCTGTCGGCACTACTGTATAAAAAGAAAATATTTAGTTCCATCATTGGTCAAAATGGCTTCAAAACATTGATTGTAGGGTAAAAACCAATAAAGATGCATCCCATTTTTGATTCTCTCTCTCTCTCTCTCTCAGTGTTTTGAGGATGAACCACTTATCCCTCAGCGAGCTATGTTGCCTGTTCTGCTGTCCGCCGTGCCCGAGCAAGATCGCCTCTAAGCTGGCCTTCCTGCCGCCCGAGCCCACCTACAGCCTCATCTCAGACGACAGCGGCAGCCGGTGGACGCTGCACCTCTCCGAGCGCGCCGACTGGCAGTACTCGTCCCGCGAGAAGGACGCCATCGAGTGTTTCATGACCCGCACCACGAGAGGGAACCGCATCGCCTGCATGTTCGTCCGCTGCTCGCCCAGCGCCCGGTACACGCTGCTGTTCTCCCACGGCAACGCGGTGGACTTGGGCCAGATGAGCAGCTTCTACATCGGTCTGGGCTCACGCATCAACTGCAACGTCTTTTCCTACGACTACTCGGGCTACGGCGCCAGTTCTGGGAAACCCTCGGAGAAGAACATGTACGCTGACGTAGACGCCGCCTGGCAGGCGCTCCGGTCACGGTAAGAGCCATGGTGACGGATGGAGGAAACACTGCAACTAACGTCATTTTCATTGTCGATTTTTAATCTGTTAATTTTCTTCTTGATAAGTCGTTTGTAGGGTTGGATACTGAACCCTGTACTTCTACCGTTACTGACCGAATCGTGTCTGTATCACCGGGTATTTGTTCACGTTAAATCAAACGGTGCAGACGGAGCGATCTACGTTGGCTCTGCAGTTTTGTTGAAGTCACAGTGACACATGGCGATAAAGTAGTTAAGGTAGTGTGGTTGCAGTTTTTCATAACTGACAAAGTTTCCTTTTGGGGACGTCATTTGAAATTGGGGAAAAATTTGGGGGAGGTTGTATATTGCAATATGTTTCTAAAATCGCAATAATATCGTATCATGATGATCTCTTATCGGGAGGCGTCTGGTGATTCTCACCCCTAGAGCCGAAAGCAGCCGCGGTTCTGTTGACGTTTCACTTCCTCTGAGACGAGCAGGCACAGTGGTTTCTATGCCCTGGGGACTGACTGACAGGCTGAGGTTGTAAGGCATGGCAACTTTATTTCTACAGCACCTTTCAGCAACAAGGCAACTCAAAGTGCTTTGTGAAACGTTAAGGAGCAATTAAGAACGGTCATGATGAAACTAAAACCGAGGGGGAAAAAAAATAATAACATGCAAGAATAAAAGTTAGTGTGTAAGTAATTAATAATTATTCAATTGAATAGGTTGTAGGGACGGGTTTGGTAGTAGAGAGGCAGGGGTTTTATTTGTATATAACGCACGGAAAGAGGTGCAGACTAGATAGATAGATATACACACACACACACTTCTACAGGTAACAAGGTACATTTTAAATTTAATGGTAAATGGCTTTTGCATCTGACAACAAAGCCCAGATCCTTTTTGATTGGTGTGAACAGGATACAACAGTCTATTTCCCAAGGGCACGTCCTGCTCTCCACTTGAACAATGTAGGAGTGACTTGCATAAGGTGACTGCTATTACTGTGATTTAGTGCAATAGTGTTATGAATGCAGAACAACTAGGAAGTGTAACGTTTTCTATTTTGAAATATTGATAGATTGATAGATAGTAACAGACTGCCCCTACAGTTCGGCAGGCATGTGAACCGCAGATTGTTGTAACATCTTAGTGTGAAATACAGTTCAACTGCTGCTGCTACGTGAACGGGCCTCAGCAAAGAGGTGGAGCGAGACGACGTCTCTACATGTTCAGAGAGTCAGGGCAATGCCTGAGCTGGGCAATATATTGATATTATATCGAGATGAGACTAGATATCGTCTTAGATTTTGGATATTGTAATATCCTAATATGACATAAGTGCCTTTTCTGGTCACCTGGAGAGTCCGGTACAGGCTGACTCTGCAAACGCTGGCAGCTGAAAATCTGACGTTTTGGCGCTCGTGATATTCCCTGCCGTTGTCTAAAACGTCTTTAAGAGGCGCCAAAACTTTCACTCAGACGTTTCAGAACGTCTGGTCGTGAAAATGTACCTCCAAGGCACGGAAATGTAACTGATATGACCCTCTGGCAACAAGATGTTACGGTTTCTGACGCTTGCTGTGACTCAGCCCTTCTCTATTTCACACACTTATATAGAATATACTGCTGTGTTTTCCCTCGCTTTGTGGAAGACTTGGGAGCGTGTATTTGGTGAGGGGGTTAGGCGTCCTCAAGAAAATGTGAAGTTTTTCAATTTATAAAAAAAAAATGCAATTTCCCCCATACATTTTGTATTATTATTATTATTATTATTGTATTTGTATTACAATTGACGTCTTTTCCACATTATTTTGGACCGTTATTACCACCATATCTATGTCTAAGATGTCAGAAAAGCTCGAACAGATAATGAATCCGTAACCCTCAAAGAGCTTAAAGAGAAACTAAAAGCTGCAGAAGTCCAACCACAATCATTAGATCTGAAAGTCTTTTAGTTACAGCTCAGGGTGCTGCACCAAATCCTGAAAATGCTCCGAGTTGTCTTCTGTAAATAAGCACCCAGTTACATAAGGAAGCTGGCCAGTTAAACAGGAAACTCTTGATCATAAAGGTTGTGCGTAGAGGAAATTGGCCACTGCTGTGAAGAAGAACCAGCTTTTCTGGAGGCCAGACTCTGTCTTTGTCTGTGTGGGAAGAACTTTTCTTTCACTTGTTTCCAATTAAAGACGTATTTTATCGATCTGCTTTGCCGACTTTGAAGCTACGCGTACACGTGGCGGCTATTATCACTAACGGACATGTCAACCTCTCCGGTTTCAGGAATAACACGATGCACAGATGTCTGTTTTCAAAAAGCATTCACTTACACATACCCGTGTGTGTATATGCCGTCAAGAGCACGCCAAACCTGTAGGTGGCAGTGTAACGAGAAGCTCAAGCCCACGTTAGCCAATCAGAATCACTTCCTGTATCTCTTCCTCGGCTGCCTAAACCTCCCGGTTGGCTGAGCCAAGCCCTAACAATTAAAGTAATTCCCCAAGAGCAACTAGTGTGACATTGATGAGGAAAACCTCCCATTTTAGGGAGAAACCTGGGACAGACCCAGGCTCTTGGTAGGCGGAGTCTGACTGGGCCGGTTTGGGGGTGATGCACCGCTGCAATAATAACCGTCACAATAAAGATAATGGAACAGTGACTACAAATGGTAGTCGTAGCAGTCATAGCAGGGCGTCGCAGGGTGTAGCGTGGCATAGGTGGACGTAGCGGGTTTCAGCAGGGCATTGCAGACCGCAGCCGGGGGTGCAGCAGGACCACGGCAACGGCTGCAACCAAGATCTTGTTGCCATCCTAATCCAAGGAAATATAATATATATGGAATATGCTGAGTGAAAAGAAAACCTAAGGACTCCCCAGAACTAGATGTGCAACAATACAGTCAAAGATATTTTTTCTCTTAAATAAAAGCATGTCAAACTACACGTATCAGGCCCTTAATGTGACTCTCATTTTCTGGTGTGGCCTTTTAGAGAAGTTGAGTTTGACCCCCCCTGGTTTAGGGGTTAAAGTGCCATGAAAACCATTTCGCCAACAGCTTTAAAGGTGAATGTGTGGGAATCTCTCCCATCTAACGTTGTGATCACATATCGCAATCAACTCTCTCGCCACGGAGTTCAAAGTACGCATTACCGCTACGGTAGCCGTTCTCTTGCTCTTTTTCAATATCCTTCTTGAAACTTGCCGGGAAGCAGAGATGCCCATTAGCAGCATCTGAGTTTATCATGTGACAGCGAAAGGCGGCGCAGTACGTCCTGTATGTCCCTCACCGGCTAACGTGCTTCAAGATGGCGCATGAATATGGAGCGTCTAACCCTTCATGCACATGGAAATGTCAAATTGAAGACTTGGAATTGACGGTGGTGGTCAGTATTCATGAAAAAGGACAAGTTTGTGAACGGGCAACATCGATTTTTGCCCTAAAACGTTACACACTGGGCCTTTAAATGTGCTTGAAAGGAAAAGAGATGAAGGGATGAAAAAGGTCTTCTGGACAGTCTGAGTCCCATGCTTTGTTTTCTTTCTAGTCACAGCACCAGGCTACTTAAAAGAGAAAAGAAGCACTTTAGGCTGCTGTGTTCTGCCTCCTTTTTTTTTATTTAACATTTAGTTCCAGCCTACTTATTTTTGTTGTTGCACCGAGGAATCTCCTTCTCCCACACAGTCGTGAGCAGCGCCGAAATATCATTTAATCTCTTAAAGTACTGTAATATCAACTTTCTCTGAGTGGTTTGTGTCTGCAGCAGGAAGCTGGAAACGGCACTTCATCCATGCAAAACCTGTTGGTCACTCTCTTTATGTAAACTCTATTATTTTGATGGATAGATGGATGGATGTGTGTGTGTGTGTGTGTGTGTGTGTGTGTGTGTGTGTGTATATAAACAACGCAACAGGATGTCACACAAATAGGCCATTTCAGTTTACAGGCTTGTGCTGATGCACAATGTGCTATAGAGGCCAAAAAGAATGCATTGTGCAGGCCTGGTTTACGGTTTATTTTTATAACCAAAGACAACAGTTAAATTAAGACCAAAGGTTAGTTCCCAGTGTCCATTTTGCATACCTGTCTTTGGGTTAACCGAATGACGCATCCATGTAAAGTCTGTGGTTGGGACGTCTGAACAAGGCGTGTGTGTGTGTGTCCTTAAACACATTAAACCCTTTCGGTTGGCTGCTAAGGCCTCCAAACCGACAGCATTATATCAGCTCAACGGGCACTTGAGTTTAACATTCATTCACTGATGGACAGTCAGTGTGTTTACATGCAGTTTATAAAAAAAAAAAAGTAAAATTATATTCGGGTTAAGGCAATACCCCGATTTCTCAAACGCCATGGGAACACCTTACCCCGGTTAAAATCTGAGTTATAATGCGGTTAACAGAGGTAGAGAACTCCTTCAGTAACCGGGTTATTGCTCAGTGTATACACCTTAACCGGGCGATGGTCGGTTAAAGCATCTGCACATGTTTCAACTGCTGTAACTCAGTAGTAGTAGTAGTAGTAGTAGTAGTAGTAGTAGTGTAGATTATTCAAAGCTTCGTGTTAAGTGGACCCATGGTAGCATGGGTATTATCGGCCTTTTTGGCTCGTCTGGTTTGAGGGCTTTGGCCAGATTCATAATCGACTATGTGATGGAAAGTACAGCCCAGCTTTTTTGACCCTGCCAAGCGTGAATCAACTAGATTGTGTGTGTGTGTGTGTGTGTGTGTGTGTGTGTGTGTGTGTGTGTGTGTGTGTGTGTGTGTGTGTGTGTGTGTGTGTGTGTGTGTGTGTGTGTGTGTGTGTGTGTGTGTGTGTGTGTGTGTGTGTGTGTGTGTGTGTGTGTGTGTGTGTGTGTGTGTGTGTGTGTGTGTGTGTGTGTGTGTGTGTGTGTGTGTGTGTGTGTGTGTGTGTGTGTGTGTGTGTGTGTGTGTGTGTGTGTGTGTGTGTGTGTGTGTGTGTGTGTGTGTGTGTGTGTGTGTGTGTGTGTGTGTGTGTGTGTGTGTGTGTGTGTGTGTGTGTGTGTGTGTGTGTGTGTGTGTGTGTGTGTGTGTGTGTGTGTGTGTGTGTGTGTGTGTGTGTGTGTGTGTGTGTGTGTGTGTGTGTGTGTGTGTGTGTGTGTGTGTGTGTGTGTGTGTGTGTGTGTGTGTGTGTGTGTGTGTGTGTGTGTGTGTGTGTGTGTGTGTGTGTGTGTGTGTGTGTGTGTGTGTGTGTGTGTGTGTTCAAAGGCCTCTCTGCATGGCCTTGCATTAGTTTGGCTGCCTGCGTCCCTCGTCCATGTCTCTCGTGTCGGATCAGACGCATCGCCTGAAGACGTGAGCGCCTCTCATGTCTCTCTCTAGCTTTCTCTGCTTGTTGTGCCGTGTCAGTCGCTTAACATTTTGACTCTTTGAACACTGATTGTTACGTATTTTTATTTTTTTTTAAATTTTTTATTCCTACTTCTGTTTTGGCTTTCTGTGTCATTCGATCTTGTTCTCCGTATGATCGATGAGATCTTTTATATCTAGTGCATTAAAACTAAAACTGCGCTAACCTGCCCATTTCTACAAAGAGAGAATATTCTACACTGTATGATGTGTGTATGTTTGCTGTGATGTAATGTTTGTGTAACCTGATCTGATGTAATAGGGCGTTTTGTTTGGTGAGACCAAAGAGGATTATCCGCCACGGCTGAACAATAAAGTTTTATTCTTCTGAATCAACATATCGGCAGATTCAACAGTCGGCAGATTCCTCTTTTCCTAACTGTCAACTAAGGTTGCCCCCTCTTAGATAAGATACTAAGATAGATGGATGTATATTTTTATTAAAAATTAGTTGATTTGTCCCTTTTCTTGATGCTTTTTCATGCTGAATGACTTATTTCCAAGAAACTTATAAGCACATCTCAGGTTAACGCAAGCTTTAAAGGGGCGCTATGCAGTTTTGGCCATTTCTCCCCTTTTTTCCCCTCACAGGTTTCTCTATAGAGGCCCCCCACCCCTACAGGTTTCTCTATATAGCCCCCCCCTCCCTTTAATCTACTTCTATCTCTTTGTAAGCTTGCTAAGAAAAATACTATAGAAATAGTTTATTATTTCCAAGAAACTACTGAGCCCATCGCCGGTCAACACAATATTTAAAGTGGTGTTTGTCTGATACTTTGAGGCCAAACTCCGTTCTACAGATCAGGTTATTAAATCAACTGATGGACTAGTCGACAAAATCATGTGAGTTGAAGAATGTCTTTAGTCAAGGACGGCCCTAGTGTTGACTCACTTGTTTTTGCAGCCCCGGTCATGCTGTATGACGGAGGGAAACCACCTGTCGCTCTGTTTACAGGCGAACCGCGACCGCTCCGCCAGGCGCACGACGTCCTCTCGCCCTGCGCTCTGTTGTTCAGCCGAGGCGTCGGAGGCACTCCCTTCACCTGAGCAGGGAGTGGATCTGATGACTCATGAGTCGGCGTGTGTACACACTCACCCAGCCTCTGTTATCATCCTAATGATTGCGCTAATGAGTGACTCAGGTGTGCTATTTGTTCTGAATTTGAAGAAATCCAGCTTTAGGAAATGGTTTATTGATCGAAGCGTGACCAAACTGACAAAAGCCCGTCCCACTTCCTTTTCCTTTTAACTGTTTAACTTCTTCTCCCTGCTCTGTATGACTGTCTTTTCCCTCTTGAGATGGAGGCGGGCCAGCAGTCAATCCTGCTATTCTAAATATTGAGTGGTAGCCTAGCAACCCGTTTTGGTCTTCCCACACTGTGGCCAATTAAAGCAAACAGGAAATCCTTGCTTCCTGGTCGATCATCTTATTGATCCACATCTAAATGCCATCCGTCTTCAGGCACTTTTCCAAGCGGGAGAGAAACATGGACTCAGAAAGGCAACCGGCCGTGTCTTTGTACGGATTACTTCGGTGTGTAGTTAGGCTGATGAGGCCAAAGGTAGACGGGCCGCTCACCCGACCGGTAAACACTGAGCTCACTGAAGGTACGACTTTGTATGACATGCGGTGTTTTCCTTGGTTTGTGGAAGACCTAGGCTGCATCTCATAGCCCTTAAATCGCCTCCTCGAGTCCTCGTTAGAAAAATTACGTTGCATATATTCTTTTTACATATATAGTTTTTCTCTGATTAGTGCTAAACTGTTCGCTGTCACCATCTGGGAAGTGTGTGTGCTCTGTGTGCTCTGTGTCGGCCGATATGTAAGTTGAGGTATTGGAAGAAGAAATGGGATCTGAACATCTCTGGTTGATCCAATGTAAAATGATGAAAAAGGTGTTCGGCATAATAACGGATCAGTGGAGGATCCCCCTGCTGTCGTGCAGATGGTACTCTAATGTGACTGCACATATGTTCAGGATATCCTAAAATATCTGTTAGTCATCGTGGCTGCTATGGGTTGAGAATATCTGTAAGTCTTCAGGGACCAAGAGGTGGGCAGCCAAGAGGGAGAAAGAGACAGAACAGGGCAACACGGGAGGATGTGATGCATAATGGATTGGATTTGCCCGGAGACTAAATTGATAAAGATTTAGTGGTGGTGGGGGGGGGGCATCACCATGGAGCGTGGCTGGCAGTTGCTCGGTGACATCTATTCAAGCTGAAATGCAATGGAGTAAATGGCAGGCTTGTGCTGGCCGGGGGTGGCATCTTGTGTGGTTGTTCAAAGCATGTCACAGCGCCGTTTGAACACAGCTGCAGAGCTGCACTGCGACTGTCCTCCTTCCTGAACGTCTGAACAGAGCCGAGCTATAGGCCGGGATAGAGCACGTTATGGAAAGGATCCCTGCAGAGAGAGACCTTGTTGTTAAAGAGTAAAATCCTCTTTAGTTTAACATGAAGCAGGCCGGCACGATTCGGGGAAAATATGAATCACGATTTTGAGCTTAGACTTGATTTCACAATTCTCTGCCACGATTTTTACTCACAAAGTTTAATGTTTTTCATTGTATGTGCCTTCTTATTTTTACTTTTTATATTGTTTACTTAAATGTTATGTTTGTCTGTGTAAAATATGTCTTGCCTCCACCGTGGGATAGAGGAAACGCAATTTCGATTTCTTTGTATGTCTTGACATGTGAAGAAATTGACAATAAAGCTGACTTTGACTTTATTGCACACATGAACCATGACAAAACAACTTGGCAGTACCAAACTGATGTTTTTGTTTTGGCACCTATAGCACATAGCTCATCACCACAAGCCTGTAAAAAGAGGCTTCAATGAAGAGAAGGAGAGCATGGCAGTGCTTTAAGACCTATTTTATACAATCTGTTAAAAGCTCACAGAAGACAGTAGCAGTGTTTGTGATGCAGTCGGCTCGTAAAATTTAAATGAGAATCAAAGTCATAAAAAATTAAAATCGTGAACGGGGTGAATCAAGATGGCGATTTGGTAACGATTCATCGTGAAGGCCTACCCCGAAATCACCATCACCAAACCCACCAGAATCCATTTAAAGTAATAAACCGTACTTCTTATCGTCCTAAAGCACATTTCATTCAAAGTTGACAGAAACAAATAAAACCAAAAGCCGCCTCGGTTCGTCTTTCCTCTGTTCCAACAATCGCCGGTCTGGTTGAAAGCCATAATTCACCCATTCACATGTGGAAATATGCTGCTCTAACAGTATTTATCTAGATGTCTGAGTTTGGCAATTTTGGGTTAATGTTATATCTCTGTAGGGATCCTTTCCATAATGTTGTCAGACACTTAATATATTAAGATCTGAGCCTGTCGGTGGCAAAAGCAGCACTTTTAGGCAAGGCGGCTTTATTTCTAGGGCACATTTCAACAACGGGGCAATTTAAAGTGCTTTACACAAACAGTTAAAACAATAGAAACAGATAAAACACAAGAATTAAAGTTACAGTGTAGTATAAGAAATTAAACATTATAGAAATTAACCATTTAAAGAAAGTTAACATCAAAAAGAAAGTGCTTCAGTCTTGATTTAATAGAACTGAGAGTAGCAGCGGATCTGCAGTTTTCTGGGAGTTTGTTCCATCTTTACACTTAGGTCGGCTAAGTGTAAAGATGGAAGCAAAGCACCTACGTTAGGTTTGGGGAAAGCCATGCTGCAGTGGCACATGTCCCTTCGTCTGATCACTAAGCTGTCAAATGGTTTCAATTTACCCTCTCCGTATTGACATTGTTGTAGTTCCCATTACACAACATGTCATTTATGACGCTTTTATCCAAAGCCACTTACAACTGCTGTGCATGTCAGCGGTCACACGCCTCCGGAGCAACTAGGGGTTAAGTGTCTTGCTCAGGGACACATTAATGTATCTCAGTGGGAATTGAACCCACGTCTCCCACACCAAAGGCATGTCATATCCACTGCGCCATAGCCACCAAGTTAATATAAATGGACTGTATTTATATAGCGCTTTTCCAGTCTTAACGACTACTCAAAGCACTTTTACATAGCACAGGCAACATGGCGCAGCATCAAGGATGAGGCTCTCATGTAAGTACGTTTGCCAAACGTAGCGTTATCAGCGCCATGACCAACCCGCAGAAAACGCACGCTGAGATATACCAGTTGACGTATTTACCAAACCTGCAATTCATTAGGTAATCGGTGCCTTTTCTCCACCCACTATGCTGTAAATTGCGCTGTAGCAAAGCGTTAAGTACTCCATCGTTGTCCTGAGGTACGGATGAGTGCAGACTGCTGATGCTGTGACTGTTTACTGCAATATGACCGGAGTCGGAGAGTCAATGTCATCACTGATTTCTTCAGTAACTGTAATACAGATGAAGCAGCCATGCAGTAACACTTGATGGTTTTGTGTTTTCTCAACTGAAAAAGTGTGATCCTTGTGACGAAAATCCTTTCAGCTCGTCTCCGTGTCCTATGTCTTCGTCTTGCTCGGTTCACTGTTGCCATTTCACCCGGAGACGTATGCGAGGAAAACGCTTCCAGGTTTACACCTGCTTTTAAGAGGCGGAGAATTTTCACCGCAAAATAGAGGCGTGCTGTCACGAGCTGGTTTTGTACATACCGCCAAATGCATAATTACGCTTCCCCTGCCATCTCTTTATGGGAAACTCCCACTTTCCCCTTGACCCTCCCGTGAAGGCATATGTACGACACGGAAAAGCGCCATTGCTATCGTCAGTACCTGCGACAGGCAGTCTGCGCTTTTACCTCAGTGGGTTTGTACTGTACATACACACGTGTGTGTGTGTGTGTGTGTGTGTGTGTGTGTTTTGCTACTGGATGCCTAAAACTTCCTTCGGGATGAATAAAATATCTATCATAACTCGCCATGGTTTTACGTGCACGTTGTGAAACAAATATGCCAAAAGCGTTACAGGAGGCCCTCAGTATCTTGCCCAACGGCACTTTGAGATGAGACTGCAGAGCGAGGATCAAACCACCAATCTACCGATGGGTAGGCAACCGCTCTTGCCACCTGAGCCACAGCCTGCAGGTGACATGTGTGTGGGGAGTGTCTGTATGTTAGGATTGGCCAGGCTGTAGTGGCCTGATATGGGGAAAGAAGCTTGATTAGATAAAGATGGATAAGTAAAGCATAAACCAAGTAAAAGGTGATCACAGATAAAGATGTACCTGATGATGCAGCTGTTCCTAGCGGTAACTATATTTAAAATTGCAATAATATTGTATCGGGAGGCGTCTGGTGATTCCCACCCCTACCTGTGTGTTATTAAGGGAGGGAAGCAGCCAAACTACCCTTGTAAAGGGGTAATTGATCTTTCCTGAGAGGAGTTAATATTGCATGAATATTGCAGATTTCAAAAACGTTGTAGCTATCAATGGTTATTTGATTGCTAACGTTAGCTCAAACGCCATTCAACTGACAGCCTTTGTGTTTGATTGCTAGCTTGTAGCTAAGCTAGCAGTCATTTCAAAACGTTTTACCAATCTATGATAGTTTGATTGCTAACGTTGGCTCAAAACTTGGTTAAGTAGATCCATTTTTACAGTATTGGCATTACAGAAGACTCTCGTTAACATCTTGGAGACTACTTGTCGCGAAGTGAAGCATTCGCAACTCACATCTGCACTCTACTTCCATCGGGTAGTGACACACGCCACAAACTAACCGCTCCACAGTTTCAAGGAGGTCTTGGTACGCTCGTTTGGCTCTTGCATCAGAGTGCGCGGCCTCTATTCACACACCTGCCCAACGAGCTGCACCAAGGTGGAAACCCCTCGTTTGTGTTTAACCGAACTGAATCAAGCAGGTGTGACAGCGCCCTGAAAACAGCCTTCCCCAATCCAAACTGGATTCTCATTTGGAGTAATTAAGCTTTTTTAAATTTTGAAGTAATATTAACATCTAGGGGTGGGAATCACCAGCCTCGCAATACAATATCATCGCAATACGATATAATTGCGATACGATATCGCCGCCCGTCACGGTATGATATCATGACGATACAATATTGTCATGATCCTTTTTATTGTCACGGTACAATATCATCGCGATATAATTACGATTTTAAACATATTCTGATATATTGCAATTTTGTCATTCATTCCCAATTTCAAATGTCGTCCCCAAAAGGAAACTTTGGCAACATCTGTTTCATCTAAAAAGAAACATTTGCTCATCTCACTTCAATTTTTATTGCTGCAAAATGGGATTGTCAAGCAGACAAAATCGACACTTGGCTTCTGTGTATCGATACACGGATGCCACGAATAATATCACAATACGATGCTCTATCCATTTTTATTTATTCCCAACCCCCCCCCAACACCTATTAACATCGCACTGAACGTGGCGGGTTATAAAAGCGTGATGGTGTTGGTCAAAACAAAGCTGTGTGTGGCAGATCTTTCAGAAAAGGCCATGACACTTTTGATACAGTTGTTTTTTTTTTTTTTTAAAGTTGTTGGCCTCCTCCCATCATGCTTCTCCTCCCTTGAACAGCCACATTATGTTGTATAATTGAGATAAGTGTGTGTGTGTGTGTGTGTGTGTGTGTGTGTGTGTGTGTGTGTGTGTGTGTGTTTTGTCGTCTGCCAACCTTGACAGTTACAGTTGCCGTTAACGCCTCAGCGGCCAACGGTCTGCGGTAACCCTTTCCCATGCTGTGCCAGTATTTTCACCCCTATTTATACTCTGCCGGTCAGCTGACACACCAACGCTAGACGTTCATATCTTCCTGCTAAAGGCTGTGTGTGTCTGTACATGTCCGTGCTCATACCTGCAGCTTGTTCCTTTCCAAAGGTTGTGTAAGACTTGTGTTGTGGAGTTTCTAATTATAATAATCCATTGCAGCAGTGGCGCACTGTGGTGTTCATGCGTTGTTCACCACGCTGGAGCATTACGACAGCAGAGCACCGTTATTACACTGAACTCTTACACTAATAAGCAGTGACATGTTCTTCGAAAACTGCAACGAAATAAACTTAAAACCTTCAAGAAAAACTAAACCGAAACAAATGGATGATTTTCATCATTGATTATTTTCTGGATCAAGCAATGTGGATCGGTGTTTCCCCAAAAAAGGTGACGTCCTCAAATGTCTTGTTTTTTCCACAATTCTGTTTACTGTCACAGAGGAGAGAAGAAACTAGAAAATATTCACATTTATTAAACTGACATCAGAGAATTGTTTGTTTTTTAATAAAAAATGACTCAAACGAAGTGTGTGTGTCTCTGTCTCTGTGTGTGTGTGTGTCTGTCTCTGTGTGTGTGTGTGTGTGTGTGTGTCTGTCTCTGTGTGTGTGTGTGTGTGTGTGTGTCTGTCTCTGTGTGTGTGTGTGTCTGTCTGTCTCTGTGTGTGTGTGTATCTGTCTCTGTGTGTGTGTGTGTGTGTGTGTGTGTGTGTGTGTGTATCTGTCTGTGTGTGTGTGTGTGTGTGTGTGTGTGTGTGTGTGTGTGTGTATCTGTCTCTGTGTGTGTGTGTGTGTGTGTGTGTGTGTATATATCTGTCTCTGTGTGTGTGTGTGTGTGTGTGTGTGTGTGTGTGTGTATATATCTGTCTCTGTGTGTGTGTGTGTGTGTGTGTGTATCTGTCTCTGTGTGTGTGTGTGTGTGTGTCTCTGTGTGTGTGTGTGTGTGTGTGTCTCTGTTTCAGGTTGTCAGCTGACTGCATGCGAGAGCGGGTCACGTTCTCCGTAATCAGCTGTGGAATGTCTTCTCTTCTAGCCTCCCTCCCTCTCCCAGTTTCTCCCTCAGTCTCTATCTGTCTCTCTTCTGCTTCCTTTCCTTTCTGCTTGTTTTGCTCGTATTCCCCCTCCTTCCCTCTGAATCATGAGACTACGGCATCCGTCCTCTCTTTGCAGCTGCTTCAAAAACCCACCGCACTATGACTGTTTCTACAGCTGCAAAGACTAATCAGTTTAGTTGTCAACTATTAAATTAATCTGCCACTATTTGGATAATCAATTAATTGGTTTGTATTTATTGTATTTTAGTTGTATTTTATGAGGGGAAAAAAATGTCTGTCAGCTTGTTAAATGTGATTATGTTCTAGTTTCTTCTCTCCTCTGTGACGGTAAACTGAATGGCCTTCATTTATCAACCTAGCATAGAAACCAGCGCATATATGAGCGCAGAAATCGTCTGACAGGCTTCACGTGGGATTCATGAAATGTTCAAATTACACCAATCCGAGCGTAACAATGGTCGTATGTTAAATGCAGCGGCTGGAAACGATCGTAATTTAAATATCACGCCCCGATATATTCTCTATTTTGAGGCCTCGCCCCTGCTATTTACGACATGGCCGGACGTAATCCGGCTAAGAAGCGGCACTTTTCAGAGGTGGAGATTGAAACCCTGACATCTCGGGTTCATTTACAGTAACGTGTGTCCTGTGTGGCTTCCTAAAAACTGGTATTAGGCTGTAGGAAGAAAGCAGAATGGAAAGAGATCACTGATGCGGTGTTGGTGTTCCATAATTGAAATAATCACGCAGTAGCAGAGTTCATGCAGCGTCTTATTTTACTTGTCTTTTTTTCATGAGTCAGAGCCAGGCAGCTGTGAGGGAGAGCGCGTGTTGTCGTCTCTTACCCCCATGCTGGACCACCACCCCGACCCGGTCTCCTGACAGTAGAGGGGCTGGAAAAACAAGCCGAAATATGGCGGTCAATGACAGAAAACGTTGTGCGTTGTCATGCTTCCTGTATTGAATATCATTGCCAAACATAACACTAGGCCAATGTTTCCCACACTTAGGGTCGGGACCCAAAATGGGTCGCAGACCCGTTTTTATTGGGTCGCCAATTGGCAGAGTAAAATGAGAATCTGGCTTTTCGACTCTAGAAACCTGAAAAACTAATACAGAAACAGACTAAATGCTCAGCATGACCTCAGCATGACCTCAGCATGACCTCAGAATGGCACTTTCAAAAACCGAACCTAGAGTAGATCAGCTGGTTGAGATCTTCAACCAGACACATCCATCTCATTAAATTCAACTCAGCATTATTAAAACCATGTTGGTGTGGGTCCTGAGGGACGATGGGAGGGGACGGAGACACAGAAAGGACAATAGAGACCTTTTCTGTTTTTGATTACTTTGATAATGCAATAAATACACTTCATATACATTTAAATTCATGGTTTGTTCCGTCTTTTGTCCACAGTTTAAAAATGTAGACGTTACAATGATTCATGGTGTATTTTTGTAAATTTGGGTCCCAGGGAGACACCAAGTTTCTCTTTTGGGTCTTGAGCTGAACAAGATTGGGAACCACTGCTCTAGGCTAAACCTTTTTTAGAAATATCCTTAGTAATAAGAAGTAATATCCTTTCTCCCACCTATAGCCCCCAGTTGGGGGCTGGGCTGGATCCTGCTCTCTGGGCATCGGGTCAGCGTCCCCGTCGCTACATTTATGGCGCCCTGTTTTCCTGCGCCATGTTGTGCAGATCCCTACAGGCTGAAACTATGTTGCAGACTGTTTCTGGCGTGATATTCTGATATTGTGTGTCCTTTCCTGCAGGTATGGCATCCGGCCGGAGAACGTGATTGTGTACGGCCAGAGCATCGGCACCGTGCCGTCGGTGGACCTGGCCGCGCTACGAGGCGCCGCGGTGATCCTCCACTCCCGCTCACCTCTGGCATGAGGGTGGCCTTCCCGAAACCAAGAAGACCTACTGCGACGCCTTCCCAAAGTGAGTTCACTGTATGGGGCACACTGCACAGATATTTAAATCATAAAAGCAAATCATTTTCACTTGGACTCTTGTTTTCCCATGTTTTTGTGTCCAAGTGACTGAAGGGACCAACAGTCTTTGAAATTGTTCCAGTGTTAACCCTCATGTTGCCCTCATGTTGCCCTCATGTTGTCCTCGGGTCAAATAGACCCGTTTTCCTATATCAATGTTCTTTTTAATTCCCCAAAATAACATGATTGATTCCACACAACGCTCTTTGCCAAGTACAAATCTCTACTTTCATTAATTTTGGGGCGTCTTATTCAATTTTATAGCATTTGAAAAACAAATTGAAGTGTTTTTGAAATAGTATTGAGAGTAAAAGTTGACATATTCCAGTCTGTGATTATCATCAACATCCATTCCTTTAATTTTAGTCTCAATAATTCCTAATTTCTGCTTTTCTAACTCAAACATTAGGTCTAATTTCCTATAAATGAGGTTTATTGACCATAAATTCCAAAAATAACTGTAAAACTAAAGTTAATAAGTTAGTGTTACGTAGTGTTAAACGTCCAAAAAAAGTGACAAACATTAAAAAAAGCATTAAAAATGTTGAAAAAAGGGACAAATGTAAGAAAAGTTAAATGTTGATTAAAAGCTTCAGAAAAAGGGTTTATTCTCTATTTTGAATGGAAGACAACATGAGGGTTAAGCAGCGAAACAAACTGCAATATAACGTTAATGGGCAACTGCACACGTTCAATTCCTTCAATGTGTCCACTAAATGTTGTTTTTGCCACTGACTCAGATTATTATTCTAAGTGACATTATGGAAAACAGAGATGGACCTTTTTCTTGAAGAGTAAGATCCTTTTTTTAGTTTAATATGAAACTGCCCCGAAATCACCATCAACAAACCCACCAGACTCTATTTAACTTAACAGTAATTGTATCATCCTAAAACGCACAACAAAGTAAAACAATCAAAAGCCGTCTTGGTTCGTCTTTCCACTGTTCCAACAATTACCGCTCTGGTCTGGTTGGAATAAACTCTTAATTCACCATTTACATGTGGAGATATGCTGCTCTATACACGCTAAAAGTAGTGATTATTTACATGGAGTCTGGTGGAGATATGCTGCTCAATACACACTAAAAGTACTGATTATTTACATGGAGTCTGGTGGAGATATGCTGCTCTATACACGCTAAAAGTAGTGATTATTTACATGGAGTCTGGTGGAGATATGCTGCTCTATACACGCTAAAAGTAGTGATTATTTACATGGAGTCTGGTGGAGATATGCTGCTCTATACACGCTAAAAGTAGTCATTATTTACATGGAGTCTGGTGGAGATATGCTGCTCAATACACACTAAAAGTACTGATTATTTACATGGAGTCTGGTGGAGATATGCTGCTCTATACACGCTAAAAGTAGTCATTATTTACATGGAATCTGGTGGAGATAGGCTGCTCTATACACGCTAAAAGTAGTCATTATTTACATGGAGTCTGGTGGAGATATGCTGCTCTATACACGCTAAAAGTAGTCATTATTTACATGGAGTCTGGTGGAGATAGGCTGCTCTATACACGCTAAAAGTAGTCATTATTTACATGGAGTCTGGTGGAGATATGCTGCTCTATACACGCTAAAAGTAGTGATTATTTACATGGAGTCTGGTGGAGATATGCTGCTCTATACACGCTAAAAGTAGTCATTATTTACATGGAGTCTGGTGGAGATAGGCTGCTCTATACACGCTAAAAGTAGTCATTATTTACATGGAGTCTGGTGGAGATATGCTGCTCTATACACGCTAAAAGTAGTCATTATTTACATGGAATCTGGTGGGTTTGGGGATGGTGATGTTGAGTCTGTTTCATGTTAAACACAAAGGATCTTACTCTTTAACTAAAAGGTCTCTATCTAGCTCTCTCTCTCTGTAGGGATCCTTTCCATAATGTTGTCAGACACTTAGAATAATAATGTGAGCCTGTCCAGGTTGACAAATACTGAATTTCCTTTAAAAAGAAAACATTGTGTGAATGCATTTACATCAGGCGCACACACCCAAGCTTGCAAACATGAACTTATAAATTAAGATGTTTTCAAATCAATACAGGAAGTGATCTCATTGAGTCACAGGGCTTAAAAATGTTTTCAATAGCTCCCTCTGGTGGTCAGTTGGCATACTTCATTTCCCCTTTTTATGTTGAACTTTTTATTTTATAACTCCACCCGCTGTCACTTTTGTTTCTGACTCTCTTCATGTCTGTATTTTATATTTTTGCATCCCTCAATCAATCAATCAATTTTATTTGTATAGCCCTTTACAATAGCCGAAAGGTACCCAAAGTGCTTTACAACAAAGCCATAAAACAGTACATAACACATACAGATACAAACTAAAAGTGCTGTAGTGGTGGAGCGCTGCAGGACATTAAAAGCCTTCCAGAAATGCATAGAAAGGAGCAGACAGAAGGAGGGCACCTAAGAAACAGTTTTGCCCTAGTCAGAATTAAATGCTAGTTTAACTCTGTTTCTCATCTTCTTGCTCCAAAGCATTGACAAGATATCCAAAGTAACGTCGCGGTCCTGGTGATCCACGGCACGGAGGACGAGGTGATCGACTTCTCCCACGGCCTGGCGCTGTCGAGCGCTGCCAGCGCCCGTGGAGCCGCTCTGGGTGGAGGGCGCGGGGCACAACGACGTGGAGCTCTACGGACAATACCTGGAGAGACTCAAACAGTTTGTTGCACATGAGCTGGTCAACCTGTAGAGGAGCTGGGGGGGCGGAGAGGGAAGAAGAGGAGACGGGTTTTAAGGAGAAGGGGTAAAACTTTTTTTTTTTTTTTGTGATGCAGGTAGAAGTGGTGTTTGTCTGTGTCGTGCTGACGTTTCGGTGGCGGTCTTGTCCCCCCTCGGAGCTCCAGTTTCAGAGTCCGTACCGTCCGGTCCACATGCTGCAGCTGTGAACTTCCCCATGTTGTTTTGCTTTTAGAGTTTCTTAATATTACGTTAAATTGCACATTGTGGCGGGTGAATGAGGAGGACGTGTGTGTGTGTGTGTGTGTGTGTGTGTGTGTGTGTGTGTGTGTGTGTGTGTGTGTGTGTGTGTGTGTGTGTGTGTGTGTGTGTGTGTGTGTGTGTGTGTGTGTGTGTGTGTGTGTGTGTGTGTGTGTGTGTGTGTGTGTGTGTGTGTGTGTGTGTGTGTGTGTGTGTGTGTGTGTGTGTGTGTGTGTGTGTGTGTGTGTGTGTGTGTGTGTGTGTGTGTGTGTGTGTGTGTGTGTGTGTGTGTGTGTGTGTGTGTGTGTGTGTGTGTGTGTGTGTGTGTGTGTGTGTGTGTGTGTGTGTGTGTGTGTGTGTGTGTGTGTGTGTGTGTGTGTGTGTGTGTGTGTGTGTGTGTGTGTGTGTGTGTGTGTGTGTGTGTGTGTGTGTGTGTGTGTGTGTGTGTGTGTGTGTGTGTGTTGCCTTTTGAGAAGGACACGGTCCGCTGCTCTTCGTGGAGCGGTTCCCTGAGTCTTCTTCGGGCTCGGAGAATCCGCCTTGCTGCAAACTGGACTGGACCAGAAGTGGAACGGACTCTCTTTAAATCAAAGTTCGGTCCTACACTCGGCTGTCACCATGACTCTGTTCTTCTTTTTTTTGGGATTACTGTTTATATTTGTTTTTATATTATACAATATTATATTTGCACGTATCAGCTGCCACTGAAGACGAGACAAACTGACATTATCTGTGTGTGTGTGTGTGTGTGTGTGTGTGTGTGTGTCAGAGACTTGGACACACAAAGAACTTTGTACAAAAAGCGTCTGGAAACATCTCCAAAGCTCTGTCGGCTGTAAAAGTCTTAAAACTGTTGATAATGGAGGAGACGCAGCTCATATAGCCAGATACAAACCGCTGGTTACTTCCTCACTCTCTCGTCTTTTTGGAAAACATTTCCACAGTTGTTGCTTCGAGGTGAACTCTGAAGTATTGCTGCGGTAAGACGCTGGTTCCCGAACTGAGGGAACGAGAGTTATGACGCGGGCTCGGCGACGCTAAATATGACTAAATATGACTAAATATGCAGCATGGTTCTGCTGCTGTGCAACGTGTGGATACGTTGGTTAAAGGACTGCTGGGGGGACGTGAAGCGGCACCGAACTCCACAACAAAGAGGAAAATGTGTATGGTCACCCCTCTTATTCCCCCTCTCATTCCCTCTTATTCCCCCTCTCATTCTCTCTTATTCCCCCTCTCATTCTCTCTTATTCCCCCTCTCATTCTCTCTTATTCCCCCTCTCATTCTCTCTTATTCCCCCTCTCATTCCCTCTTATTCCCCCTCTCATTCTCTCTCATTCCCGCTCTCATTCCCTGTCTCATTCCCGCTCTCATTCCCTCTCATTCTCTCTTATTCCCCCTCTCATTCCTGCTCTCATTGTGTCTCATTCCTGCTCTCATTCTCTCTCATTCCCTCTCTCATTCCCTCTCTCATTCTGTCTCATTCTCTCTCATTCCCTCTCTCATTCCTGCTCTCATTCTGTCTCATTCCTGCTCTCATTCTGTCTCATTCCCTCTCTCATTCTGTCTCATTCCCGCTCTCATTCTCTCTTATTCCCTCTCTCATTCGGTCTCATTCTCTCTCTCTCTCGATCTCTTGTTTTTTTTTTCCCTCTCTCCCTCCTTCCCTCCCTTTGCATAAAACAGCTGATTGTGGCGTACCTTACAGTGGGGGAGCCTTATGGGTGCATGTTCCTCTAGGAGGCGGTGCAGGTGTTGTGAGACGCTATCAGTACGCTGTAGTATGAGATACTGGAGAAGTATTGGCCTTGATATAGTAACTATTATAAAAACCCAGCAGTGTTTTATCGGTCTCTGGGTTGGAAGATATCAAGTTACATAATTAATGTAGTTATTACTTACAGGTCTCTCTTATGGACCTGAATCAGATCTTTCTAGTCTTTTTATACGACGACTACGTTAGCGACAGCAGCTAACGGCCTGCGTGCTTTGATAGAGAATTACACCACTAATGCCAATCTGGACTGAACGGTATTAACACGGCCGGTGTCGATGCCCACTCAGTTCAGGAAGTTGTGTAAAGTTTTAAGTTATTGAGAAACATTTAGATTCGTACATCTGAGCTTGAAATGAACGGTTCACATCGGCGTACGTCGGTAGCGCAGCATCATAGACAATGTTTTTCAGTTGTCTTAACTTTTTATCTTGTCTGCATGGTGTTTCTGGATTCATTCGGCTGTTAATTTGCCTTTTTTTAATGCTGAGTGAGACAAAACCAAGCCAGCTGATGAGTCCGCTAGACCGGGGGTGTCAAACTCGGTCTCAGACCCCGAATCTGATCTTGTGTTAGCGACTCAGACTTCATCTTCCAGAGTTTCGTCAGCTCGAGGTTAACGAATGCAAGTTCTACGGCCGTTTTAGGAAAATAATGTTGCGTAACCGGGGGTAATATTCAGAGAAGAAACTCAGGATTTCTAAGATTAAGCCTTGTGTTGTCTTCCCGTCGATGTGCAACTTTGGTTTTGTTTTGGTCGTCTTTTTCAGCCCTTTTTGTTGCTTTAACGTCGGTTTTTCTCACTTTTTTTCAATCCTGTTGTCACTTTTCCCGATTTTTGTAGTTGTTGAATTTTTTTAATTTTTTTTGCGCCTTTTTTTTTTATGTTTTTGTTTTTCCTTCCTACGTTTTATTAAATCCTTTTTTTTTCTGACATTTTTGACACTTTTTGCAACAATCTTATGATTTTTTTTTTTATTTATTTTGTCTACAAATATGTTATTAAATTGAATAAAACACCCAGACTCAATGAAAGAAGTGATCATTTATTGTACTTGTGAGGAGCGTCGTAGGGAACCATCCACGTAACTTGTAAATTATTTGGTTAAACCCAAATTTCTGATTTATAGAAACTTTTAGAAAATGGGTCAAATATGACCCGAGGACACAGGACGGTGAAAGTCGCACATTTACGGAAAAATTACTCATTTTTCTCAGCAAATTTCCCCCACTCTGCAAAGTCACCCAATTGGCCTGATCGGACCCTTTTTTTTGGGGGGCCGGTTCTGGCCCACGGGCCGTGTGTTTGGCACCCCTGTTATAGATTCTATAGAGTCTATTAAAGCACTAGACAAATTGTCAAAGTGCTACCGCATGCCGTGACTGGCGAGCTTCTTCTATGGTGGTTTTGTCCGTTTTTTCTTAACAAGACAATCTCAACGAATAGTTTTCTCATGGCGTGTTTTTATTTATTTAAAATAAATATTACACAATGCCTGTTTTCTTAAAGGGGTAAAATACTGTGACAGCTAACAATAAGCCAATGGGTGCTACTGTAAACCTTCAGGTCTGACTACGTGCAGGTGGAGAGGAAGAAGAGAGCGTAACCTAACCAGTATTTTCATTGTTGATTAATCGGTTTGATTGTTTTTGAGTAATTATTTGTGGTTTGGTGTATAAAATGTGGATCAAGTGTTTCCCAAAAAGCCCAAAAACGACATCAAATGTCTTGTTTTTGTCCACAACTCAAAGATATTCAGCTTACTGTCTCAGAGGAGAGAGGAAACTTTTATATATTCACATTTAACAAGCTGGAATACAAACTTTTACTGTTTTTTTTCTTATAAAATGACTCAAACCGATTAATTGATTATCTAAATAGTTGGCGATTTATTTAATACTTTCATCTTTGCAGCTCTACTAAGATTGGTAACTGTCAGATTTGGGTCTGTTAGTATAAAAAAAACAATGAATTTGTCTTAAAAACAAAGATATGCTTTCTTTTTCATTTTAACTTTGTATATAATATTTGTACTTTTTGTTATATTTAATTTTTTTGAAAAGTTTTTGTCATTACTTATTTCTCTCAATGTTGCTATGGCAACTGTTAGACCACTCGGTCACTTTGGCTAATGCCATCTCTGATTTTGATTTGGTTAATTTTGTTAAGCATATTTCAAGACAGAAGGAACTTATGTGTAATAACGTTATTAATAAAGTAATTCTAACATGGATAGAGGAAATAAAATTGTATTTGAGACGCAATGCATTTGTGAACTGTTGATTTTGTGGGAAAACGTCTGTTTCTTAGTCCTTTTTTAAAGATTTTGTTAACCCTCATGTTGTCCTCGGGTCAAATTCAACCCATTTTCAGGGTTTTTTCATCACAAAAAAAATGGTCTTTTGAAATAAGCTGAAAATGTCAACATTAGAAATGTCATAACTTTGGAAAAAACCTTTAAAAAAAAAAAGCACCCACAACATTGAAAAAGTGACAAATGTCAGAAAAAGCGATGACTTTGTTTCATGGTTGACGGGAAGACAACACAAAGGTTAGATGGTACGATCCAAACGGCTCCGAAATCGCAGTCGCCAAACCCACCAGACTCAATGTAAAAAACAGTACTTTTTACTGTGTAGAGAACCAGACTATTTTGACGTGTAAATGCGTGTATTAAAGGTTTATTTCTATGGAGTAAGAACACTATCAAAAAGATGTATGCATAACTTTATGTATTCATATTCGTATTTTTATACATTTGTGCGTAAATTACATAGGCAAGCAAAATTAGGTTTTCATACATGTGTGTTTTTATGTGAAAAATGGCTAACCGACCGGAGGCTTCTAGCCCAGGCTCAGCATCACAGGTGAAGTAAAAAACGTGTTTATTCAACATTTTTCATACAATTTTACTACTTTGAGAGCACTTTATAATGATATACATTTCTGCAACTCATAGACGGTTAGCCATTTTTCACCTGTGACGCATGCGCATTAAATGGAATCGAGGTTCGATTAACCCCGGCCTGTTCGATTACCCCGGCCTGTTCGATTTACCCCGGCCTGTTCGATTTACCCCGGCCTGTTCGATTTACCCCGGCCTGTTCGATTTACCCCGGCCTGTTCGATTACCCCGGCCTGTTCGATTACCCCGGCCTGTTCGATTACCCCGGCCTGTTCGATTTACCCCGGCCTGTTCGATTACCCCGGCCTGTGACGGCAGTGACGTCATTTCAACTGTTTTTTTACTCGTACCCGTAAACTTGAATTCGTGTTCACACTCAAGAATTCGTAGTCGTAGAAATCAGAGTTGTACTCGTGAATGTTTCCAGTCGTAGCTTCTAGAGTCACACTCACATAAAAACACATGTATGAAAACCTAATTTTGCTTGCCTATGTAATTTACGCACAAATGTATAAAAATATGAATACATAAAGTTATGCATACATCTTTTTGATAGTGTTCTTACTCCATATATTTCAGCCAAACTGGAGTGGTGGTTGTTGTAACGGTGGAAAGATTAACGCAAAACGGCTTTTGATGGTTTTATTTTGTTTCTGTCGACTTTGAATGAAGTGTGTTTTACGATGATAAAATCACTGTTTTTTAAATGGAGTCTGGTGAGTTTGGCGCCTTCGGCCTTGTTTCGTGTTAAGAACATAAATGCAAACAGCGTAAAGTACACCAGATATATAATGTTGTATAGGGTGTGTTGAGGCAGTTTTTGTGATATTGTGTGTTTTAATAGTTTAAGAAGATGAAGGTTTGTCCTCCAGTCTGCCTGGGTGGGAGAAGCTCCTCATCAGAGCTATAGCACCGCCCTTCCCCCGTAGATTTACCGACCTGCACCACCTGATGGAGGAAACCATACAGCACATACAGACACCAAGACTGCAATACGTGCTCAATTATGAAAACACTGCAGCCTAGAAAACGCATATTACACCCGTACGTCTGCCTGAGGTTCCCCCACAGCTCTGTCAGATGAACATGAATAACACTTATTTTTATAAAAATGGATATTCTTACTTTTTCATACAACTGAATTCTCAATATTTAGGGTGGTTTGGTCATTCTAACGTGACTACATGACGTAAAGCTGAATGTTTCAACCATTGGCATTACTTTTAAGCCGTTTCTTTAAGCTAACCATTAGCTAACAATTTCAATTTATTTTGACCGTAAGCTTGATATTCCAACCGAACCGTAAGCTATTTTAACTTTGTATTATAAAAACGGTGCGAAGATGTGTCGTCCATCTGTGTTTTATATGATGAGAACCATAGGCGTACATCTCGGGGGGGGAATCAGGACCAGGACCAGGACCAGGACCTACCCAATCTGAGGGTTGTCCCAATAGGCAGGAAATGGACGCCGTAGACTTCGACAGAGACCAGTAAAGTCTATTAGAAGCTCTTTCCCGGTGATGCTGAGCGTTACTGCGCAGCCTCCAACTGAGCTGGAAGACGTAGATGTGACGTAGCAACCTGTCTGAAAGCTGTAAATCGGATAATAATGTACTTTTTTATTTTTTATTAATCCCACAAGGGGAAATTACAATGTTTTCACTCTGTTATTACACAAATTACACACAGGCCTGAACTACACACACATGCTCAGTACCTATGCATGCTGCACTAATGGAGAGATGTCTGTGTGTGTGTGTGTGTGTGTGTGTGTGGTGCTGCCCATGGAAATGGCGCCCCGAGCAGTTGGGGGTTTGGTACCTTGCTCAAGAGCACCTTGGCAGTGCCCAGGAGGTGAACTGGCACCTCTCCAGCTACCAGTCCACCACCATACTTTGGTCCGTATGGGGACTTGAACCAGAGACCCTCCGTACCCTTCCCAACCCAACTCCCTACGGACTGAGCTACTGCCCCCAATAACTCAGTTGGTAGAGCGGGCGCCAATGTATAGAGGTTTACTCCTCGACGCAGTGGGCCAGGGTTTGACTCCAACCTGTGGCTGCATGTCATCATCTGTCCTGTCAAAGGCTTAAAAATGACAAAAAAATTATCATTATTATTATTATTATTATTATAATTATTAAGGTTTATTTACCTTGTAGCTCACGTTATGGCTCCGTAACAATGTATAAAAGGCTTATTTGTCTTTTATACATTGTTGTGTTTCTTTAGAAATGAACAAAGGACAAATAGAGTCTTGAAACGCTTCAGATGTGAAGTTATTCGCTGTCAAAGTGACGTAAAAATGAATGGCAGTCAATGGGATGCTAACGGCAGGTGATGGCTTCGTAGCGTTCCGACAGGTTGTTCACGTCACATCTGCGTCATCAAGCTCAGTTGGAGGCTGCGCAGTAACGCTCAGCCATCACCGGAAACGTGCTTCTCATATCCTTCACTGGTCTCCGTCCAGAGCTGAAAAACCCAACAGAAGAAGAAAGAATGTTTTTTTTTTTACAGGTTACATTAACAAATTCACGTTAAATCAATAGAGACTTTGCCTGTAATGGAGCATAGAAACAACAAAACATAGGAGCATATAACCCGACGGTTCAAAAAGGCAGCAGGCGGAACGTTGTTCTCATCCGGGCAAAGCGGAGACAATAATCGAACGCACCGTTGTTGGGGATCCTACGTCACTCCAGTTAAAGACCTGCCACATACTCTCCAAGCGTTAGCCAGTGGTTAGCATCTGGCTGCCCCAGAAATGTCAGAGTTAACAGAAAAAGATGGACTTTCACTCTTTTATTAGTAAGTATTGAATCATTTAAATGTCGCGAACATAAAACTGTACTGTGTTGACACGGACGTTGAGTAATAATACGACAAATTCAGGTGTTTTTAGCTCGCTGCTGTAGCTTAGCACGTTACGCTATAGTCACTGACGACGTTACGTCGTATGTTTCTTTAACAATAGTGTTTCTTTTTAACGTTTTTAATACGTTTCAACCCGTTACAGCAGCGATATATCCAACCGGATGTCATGTAGTGTCACCACTTCTTCTTCTTCTTCAGGCCTGTTGTCTAATAATGTCTCAGAAGTTGCCTTTAAACATGTTTTCTTGTTGTTTTCCTTTTTAAAAAGGTCAAGATGATAAGTGAGGGAAACGGGATGGAGCCGCGGAGCAATAAGCCGAAGCTCCCATCCTCCGCAGACTGACTTACATTCAACAACAACAAGGAGAAAAAGACTATCTGCATCATGGGAAGGTTAGTGGTGGTTTGGGGCTGTTTGTTTTTTGGGAATATAGATTGAATGTTGTATGTATGTGTGTGTATGTGTGATGTGTATGTGTGATATGTATGTATGTATGTGTGATGTGTGTATGTGTGTGTGTGTGATATGTTTGTGTGTGTGTATGTGTGATATGTATGTGTGTATGTGTGTGTGTGTGTATGTGTGTGTGTGTGTGTGTGTGTGTGTGTGTGTGTGTGTGTGTGTGTGTGTGTGATATGTGTGATATGTGTGATGTGTATGTGTGATATGTATGTATGTGTGTGTGTATGTGTGTGTGTGATATGTATGTGTGTGTGTGATATGTATGTGTGATATGTTTGTGTGTGTGTGTGTGATATGTATGTGTGATGTGTATGTGTGATATGTTTGTGTGTGTGTATGTGTGATATGTATGTGTGTATGTGTATGTGTGATATGTGTGTGTGTGTGTGTGTGTGTGTATATGTGTGTGTGTGTGTGTGTGTGTGTGTGTGTGTGTGTGTGTGTGTGTGTGTGTATATGTGTGTGTGTGTGTGTATGTGTGTGTGTATGTATATGTGTGTGTGTGTGTGTATATGTGTGTGTGTGTGTGTGTGTGTGTGTGTGTGTGTGTATGTATATGTGTGTGTGTATGTGTGTGTGTGTGTGTGTATGTGTGTGTGTGTGTGTGTGATATGTTTGTGTGTGTGTGTATGTGTGTATATGTGTGTGTGTGTGTGTGTGTGTGTGTGTGTGTGTATATATGTGTGTGTGTGTGTGTGTGATATGTTTAGGTATTCTTTTCTCAGGCCCTCCTCTCTTATGTGTGTGGACAGGATCAGCTTTTCGTGCCTTTTCCCGGCCCCGTGGCATTTCAGCGTGTCGTCCCAGGTCCTTCCCCGGCTCCTCACACCTTCCCTCCGACAGCTGCTCTTCCTCGTCCTGCTGCTCGGCCTCATCGGGCTGCTCTACCTGCTGCTCGTCTCTGGGAAGGGACACGGCGGCTGGATCGGGGAGGAAAGCCACTTCCACAGGTACATCGCTACGCAGCTGCGCAGGGTAAATCCAGACCGCTAGCTAGACTATCTGTCCAATCTGAGGACTCTGGTTACCTGGTCCTCAGATCTCTGCAGGGTAAATCCAGACCGCTAGCTAGACTATCTGTCCAATCTGAGGACTCTGGTTACCTGGTCCTCAGATCTCTGCAGGGTAAATCCAGACCGCTAGCTAGACTATCTGTCCAATCTGAGGACTATGGTTACCTGGTCCTCAGGTCTCTGCAGGGTAAATCCAGACAGCTAGCTGGACTATCTGTCCAATCGGAGGACTCTGGTTACCTGGTCCTCAGATCTCTGCAGGGTAAATCCAGACAGCTAGCTAGACTATCTGTCCAATCTGAGGACTCTGGTTACCTGGTCCTCAGATCTCTGCAGGGTAAATCCAGACAGCTAGCTAGACTATCTGTCCAATCTGAGGACTATGGTTACCTGGTCCTCAGATCTCTGCAGGGTAAATCCAGACATCTAGCTAGACTATCTGTCCAATCTGAGGACTATGGTTACCTGGTCCTCAGATCTCTGCAGGGTAAATCCAGACAGCTAGCTAGACTATCTGTCCAATCTGAGGACTATGGTTACCTGGTCCTCAGATCTCTGCAGGGTAAATCCAGACAGCTAGCTGGACTATCTGTCCAATCGGAGTTTCCTGTTGACGACTAAAACTCCTTTTGAACGTACACGTTCCACCAAAACAAGTTCCTTCCCGAGGCTATTTTCCAGCGGCACCGTGGCGCCGTCCGGCGCTTAGCACCACCAAGGACGATTGTAATTGGTTTAAAGAAATGCCGATTAACCAGAGCACGCTTTTCTCCCATCCAGAAATGCTGTGTGGGCGAACCAGACCCTCTTTCACAGCGCTGTGGAGGACGGTCTGGCACTGCGAGACGAGACTATCTTCCGGTCGACCACATTTTCCGACGTCTTTGTCCCTTTTTTTTTTTATTTTTTCAACGATATTTTTCACTGACACCATATTTTTGGAATTCAATGTCAATAAATCTCCTTTTTAGAGGAAATTATACCAATTATTATCATTTTTTTTTTTAAATGATTAGTTATTTTGACTAATATTAGAGGAACGTACAGTATGTTGATGGATAATCGGACGCGTGTCGGTCAAAGTTTATTCAGGAGTCTGTTTGAAACCGTTTTTTTTCAAATGCTAAAAAATTTAATACCCAAAATTCAATGAAAGTAGTATTCAATTACGTGCAATTGTACTTACCTTTCGAGTAATTTGGTTAAAAAGAAACCTACGTTTCTGATGTAGAAGCTTTAGAAACGGGTCAGATTTGACTCGAGGACACGATGAGATCAAATAGGAAAGTAACATGACCTCGGTGTTTTTTGTACTTGTAAGGACCCTCCTACACAGCGCTGTGGAGGAGGGTCTGGCAAAGCGAGACTACATGAATGATGAACACAGGCTACATAGTCTTTAACCCTTGTGTTGTCTTCCTGTTAACCATGAACTTGTCCTTCCAGGTCAAAATTGAAAATGTTTTTGTCGCTTTTTTCTGATTTATTTCTCACTTTTTCCAGCTTTTGGTGCTTTTTTAACAGGTTTTACACTTATTCTTGGAATTCATGGTCAACAAACCTCATTTATATCAAATTATACGTACTTTTTAGTTAAAAAGGCAGAAATTACTAATTATTTGGACTAATAGTTAAGCTCAGAGGATGTTGAGTGGATCACAGAATTCAAGATGAAATAAAACACCCAAAAAATTCAATAAAAGTAATGTTTTTATGGAATCATCCATGTTATTTTTGGGCAATTTGGTTGAAAGAAATCCATATTTCTGATATAAAACACTTGTCAATTTGACCCCAAGGACAACACAAGGGCTAACAATCCTTTGTTGTCCCAAAGGCACTTGGCCCGCGTGACCGATGTGGACGCAACAGACACTAGCAACCCCAACCTGAACTACGGCCTGGTGGTGGACTGTGGCAGCAGCGGGTCCAGGGTGTTCGTGTACTGTTGGCCGCGACATAACGGCAACCCGCATGAACTGCTGGACATCCGGCAAATGAGAGATCAACACCGCAAGCCAGTGGTCATGAAGATCAAACCCGGTAAGATGCGCAGGGTTGAATGGAATAGCACTTTGTTTGAAGACTCTAAAGCGAGGAAATATAATGTAAGAAAAACCCATTCAGCATTTAGACTTCTCTTTATTAATCATTTTGGGATGACTACTGCAAGGAAATTTAAATTTCCAGCAGCAGTTTTCAGCAGGAAAAATACATCATAGAGAGAGAAAAGACAGTATAAAGGTAGTAGTAGTAGTAGTAATAACAATAAAACCTTTGGCTATAGAAAGACATTTATCATAAATTATCAGTCAATTGTTAAGGCCGATACGAATATTTGGTTATTTAAAAATCCGATATATTGCCGATATATTAAAAAAAAAAAAAAAAAAAGTTTTACAAAACAGATTTCCCTAATATTAGTTATTTGTTGTATTTATGAGTTCTCACTAAAATAATATGATAATAATTTATTGTCACAACAGAACATCAAAATATATTAAAGTTCTGATAAATAAAATGTAGAAAATTACAAACTTAAGATATGAAACTTAAAGTCTTTTAAACAAAATCACATTAACAAAAGAAATCTGTTGCCAACGTGGACATTGTAGAGCGTCCTCTGGTGGACAGACTATGCAACGCCATCACTAACAGGGACGTTGTAGAGCGTCCTCTGGTGGACAGACTATGCAACGCCATCACTAACAGGGACGTTGTAGAGCGTCCTCTGGTGGACAGACTATGCAACGCCATCACTAACAGGGACGTTGTAGAGCGTCCTCTGGTGGACAGACTTTGCAACGCCATCACTAACAGGGACGTTGTAGAGCGTCCTCTGGTGGACAGACTATGCAACGCCATCACTAACAGGGACGTTGTAGAGCGTCCTCTGGTGGACAGACTATGCAACGCCATCACTAACAGGGACGTTGTAGAGCGTCCTCTGGTGGACAGACTATGCAACGCCATCACTAACAGGGACGTTGTAGAGCGTCCTCTGGTGGACAGACTATGCAACACCATCACTAACAGGGACGTTGTAGAGCGTCCTCTGGTGGCCATCACTAACAGGGACGTTGTAGAGCGTCCTCTGGTGACAACGCCATCACTAACAGGGACGTTGTAGAGCGTCCTCTGGTGGACAGACTATGCAACGCCATCACTAACAGGGACGTTGTAGAGCGTCCTCTGGTGGACAGACTATGCAACACCATCACTAACAGGGACGTTGTAGAGCGTCCTCTGGTGGACAGACTATGCAACACCATCACTAACAGGGACGTTGTAGAGCGTCCTCTGGTGGACAGACTATGCAACGCCATCACTAACAGGGACGTTGTAGAGCGTCCTCTGGTGGACAGACTATGCAACGCCTTAATGCAAATATAGATCATCCATTATAAATGCCGATAGTTCAAAAATGCCTAATGTCGGCCGATAATATCGTCTCACCGATATATCGATCGGCTCTACTGTTTATATCTCAAACCTACTCCATCTTTACACCACTAACCGGTCCCTCGGGTCCTCTAACCAGGGACTACTGGTGGTCCCCTTAACTTCTTCCGGGACGTGAGCTCCTCTCCCCTCCTCTCTGTGTTAAAACCCAAACCCCCCCCCCGACCTCCTCCCTACAAGGACATCTGCGCTGTACAGCGGCCATCAATGTAGTGTGTACATACAGTCGTAAAAGTACATTCATATTACAGTGCATTACATTGCTTAGCTATATGTATGAATGCTTGATGACAACATCCTGACCCATTACATGCTAGTTTGTCATTTACTCTCTATAAAATATATCTTTTTTATGTTGTTTCCTTTGTAGGTATCTCTGAATTGGCTACAACGCCTGAGAAAGCCAGTGACTATATCTATCCACTGCTGAGCTTTGCAGCCCAACACATTCCCAAAAATAAACACCAAGAAACTCCCTTGTACATCCTGTGCACAGCGGGAATGAGAATCCTTCCTGAAAGGTACAGTCGTAACCGTTATAATGTAGACCTGCGCTACTTCCACACGCCCCAGATGTTCATTTCCCCACTGAAAAGCTAAAAGCATTGATGTTTTATATGCATCACGTGTGTATCCTGAAGTTGATTTGTTTTAATTTCAGTCAACAACAAGCTCTTCTTGAGGATCTGCGAACAGACATCCCAGTTCACTTCAACTTCCTCTTCTCTGACTCGCATGTGGAGGTGATTTCTGGGAAACAGGAAGGTAAATACTGGAATTGTTGGGTCCTTGTAAATTATAGAGTGTGGTCTAGACCTACTCTATCTGTAAAGGGTCTTGAGATAACTGAATTGATACTTCAAAGACTCCAAATTAGTCTTACTTTGAAAGTTTTTTCAAGAATTAAAAGGTGTTAAAATATTATCAGATGTAAATCCCCACAGCTTCCTGGCCTGTAGGTGAGGTAGTCACTAAGGTAACCATCCTCAGACAACAGTTCATCCTGGAGACTCGTTGTGCAACATGTATGTTTAACATTAAAACGTGATTTATAAAACCATGGCAACAATTATTAGCTCAGTATTCTGTGCTTAAAAAGGTATTTATGAAGGCTTTAGACCGCCCTACATGTTACTGTAGACCCAGTTTAAAGGGGAACAATGCAGATTGTTTTAGCTTAATGGACCTGAACAGCTTCGGAGTCATTGGAATAGTTATGACTTTTTTTCGAGTTGAATGGTGGTCGTCTCGCTGTAGGGGGGCGCTATAGAGAAACCTGTAGGGAGCCCTAAAGAGAAACCTGTTGGGAGCCCTAAAGAGAAACCTGTAGGGGAGCTCTATAGAGAAACCTGTAGGGGAGCTCTATAGAGAAACCTGTAGGGGAGCTCTATAGAGAAACCTGTAGGGGAGCTCTATAGAGAAACCTGTAGGGGAGCTCTATAGAGAAACCTGTAGGGGGGGGGGCGCTATAGAGAAACCTGTAGGGGGGGGCTCTATAGAGAAACTTGTAGGGGGGTGTTATAGAGAAACCTGTAGGGGGGCTCTATAGAGAAACCTGTAGGGAGCCCTAAAGAGAAACCTGTAGGGAGCCCTAAAGAGAAACCTGTAGGGAGCCCTAAAGAGAAACCTGTTGGGAGCCCTAAAGAGAAACCTGTAGGGGAGCTCTATAGAGAAACCTGTAGGGGAGCTCTATAGAGAAACCTGTAGGGGGGCTCTATAGAGAAACCTGTAGGGAGCCCTAAAGAGAAACCTGTAGGGAGCCCTAAAGAGAAACCTGTAGGGAGCCCTAAAGAGAAACCTGTAGGGAGCCCTAAAGAGAAACCTGTAGGGGAGCTCTATAGAGAAACCTGTAGGGGAGCGCTATAGAGAAACCTGTGGGGGCGCTATAGAGAAACCTGTAGGGGGCTCTATAGAGAAACTTGTAGGGGGGTGTTATAGAGAAACCTGTAGGGGGAGCGGTATAGAGAAACTTGTAGGGGGCGCTATAGAGAAACCTGTAGGGGAGCTCCTTAGAGAAACCTGTGGGGGCGCTATAGAGAAACCTGTAGGGGGGGCTCTATAGAGAAACTTGTAGGGGGTGTTATAGAGAAACCTGTAGGGGGAGCGGTATAGAGAAACTTGTAGGGGGGCGCTATAGAGAAACCTGTAGGGAGCTCCTTAGAGAAACCTGTGGGGGTCTATAGAGAAACCTGTAGGGAAGCATTAGAGCAACAAAAATCAAAGAAATGGCCAAAACTGCATTGCGCCCCTTTAATTTGCAACTACATTTTATACAATATATGTATTCGGGGGTCCTGACTGTCTCTCTCAGTTAAGGGGTCCTTGGCTTAAAAAACGTCTAGGGTCTAGGGTCTAGGGTCTAGGGTGTATAACCTACTGTACGCACATGTAGGCTTGTGTGCTGTTATGGAGGTGTGTTTTCTGTAGCTGCTCGTAATGAATTGCTCCATACGGGATTAATAAAGTTGTTGAATTAAATGTTTTTTTTAAATACTTCTTCTGGTGTCTTTCCTTGTGTTTTAGAGTTATACTTGTTAGAGTTCACGTGGCTTTGATTTTTCTCATCATGTGCCATGAAATGTTTTGGTATTGTCCGTATTAATACTGTTGTTTTGGACCCCAGGAATACTCGCTTGTCGTCAAGGCGTCAGCTGATGGGGATCCTTATAACAACCCGAACATAACATTTTGTCATCATTTGCTTCAGGTGTCTATGCTTGGATTGGAATAAACTTTGTCCTCGGGAGGTTTAACCATGTGCACAATGGTAGGGACCGAAGCAGTATTTCAACAGTGTGCCATTTTTAAGAAAAAGTACATTTTGTATAGTCTACCACATGGTAAACCCTCCCTGCCTGACTGACTCTGCCACCTTTTTTTGTGTAAATCTTTGAAGATGGGGAAGCCGTAGTGGAGGTGAATGTGCCCGGCAGTGACCAGCAGGAGGCGCAGGTGAGGAAAAGGACTGCCGGGGTCCTGGACATGGGCGGGGTCTCCACACAGATCGCATACGAAGTGCCCAAAACTGTAAGCTTTGCTTCTCCACAACAGGTTATTATCCACAACCAATTCTGTTATTGTGCTGTCTTTTTGTTTTTGTCACTCACCCTTTGATTCTTCTCCCTTCTTCCAACCTCTCTCATTCCCTGGTTTAAACCATGTTTGCACCATTTATGTCCCGCGGAGGACCTGCTCTCCATTCATCACTGTTGAAGTCACACTGTGAGCCTGCTGCATGACTCCATAGCAGGGTTTTAGGCCTGAGATCATTAATTCATATACTTAAGAGACGGTTAAATGCAATGGAAGCTGTTCATGTCAAGTTGTTTTCTTGGTGGTGTTATTTTGTAGTGATTGTTGTGAATTAGACGGTTTGGCACACACGGCTTTTCCTTTTGGCTCTCGTTGTTTTTCTTTACACTACAAGATGCTCAATTTAATATTCATCATCATCTAGTAAGACAGCCCTTTGTTTTATATTGTTTTGGGATACATTAAAGGGTAATTTTGTGGTTATTTATTGCAACCTGGACCCCATTGTCTTCCATTCATTGGTGACATAATGGAAAGGATTCCTTCAGAGGTAGACCCTTTGATAAAGAGGAAGATCATTTTTGTTTAACAGCCAAACCCACCAGACTCCATGTAAATAATCAGCACTTTTTAACGTGTATGGAGACAGCATATTTAAAATAAATGGGTGAATTAAGGCTTTATTTCAACAAAACCAGAGCGGTGATTGTTGGAGCAATGGAAAAATGAACCAAGACTACTTTTGATTTGATTTATTTATTTATTTTTTTCTGTCTGCTTTAAATGAAGTGTGCTTTCCGATGATATAATTACGGAGTCTGGTGGGTTTGGTGATGGTGGTTTTGGGGCTTCATGTTAAACAAAAAGGCTTTTAATCTTTAACAAAAGGTCTATCTCTGTAGGGATCCTTTCCATATTGTTGTCAGACACTTACTAAAATAATCTCAAAACAGCACTTTTAGTGGATGAAAATTGATGGTGCACAATTGCCCGTAAACGTTACACTTCAGCTAGTTTCGCCAACTGCAGCGGTCTCATTTAATATTGGACCAATTTTAAAGAGTGCTGTTCCCATCAGTCTCTTAAAAACAAAAACATGGGAAAATAGGGTCCAGGTTGAAACAAAACTGAGTTTAACTTGTTTTCTTGTTTCCTAGGAGGAAGTTGCCAAGAACTTACTGGCAGAGTTCAACTTGGGGTGTGACGCACATCGCACCGAGCATGTTTATCGTGTTTATGTGTCCACCTTCCTCGGGTTCGGAGGAAATGCAGCCCGCCAAAGATACGAGGAGAGCGTCATCAGAAATACCGCCACTCGAAACAAGTGAGGTCCACAGCCGGGTCACTCTTTCTGTGCTGAATGTTTTCTGTCCCAGTCCGTGAGGTTTTTACACTGCGTCTCTGATGTCTCCAGACTCTTAGGGCAGCGTAACGGTGAGACGGCAGACTCTCCGCTCCTGGACCCTTGTCTGCCCGCAGACCTGCAGGATGAAGTCGGTCCGTCGACTCAGAAGCTCTACCTGCGAGGCACGGGAGACTTTGACCAGTGTAGACAGATTCTCCAGCCGTTCCTCAACCGCACCAACGAGACCCTGACCTCGCTCAACGGCGTCTACCAGCCGGCCATCGACTACGACAACAGTCAGTTCTACGGCTTCTCTGAGTTCTACTACTGCACGGAGGATGTGCTGCGCATGGGCGGCGATTATAACGCTTCCAAATATGCACAAGCTGCCAAGGTACACAAACTCCACTCTCATAAAGACATACCGTACACTAGATGACTCTGAGAAGAGTCTTCACTATCTCACATCTAAAGACACTCTGTCATAATAGCACTGCATTTTAGTCAGAGACTAGAAGATTTTACTACCAAGACTTCACACGTACGATAATATCAAACCTGTTGATTTTGGTAGAACGTCAAGACGGAAAAAGACTGACTGCTCGGACTGAGTTTTGTGACCTCTTAATGCCTAAAAGACACTATAAGACTTTGTAAAGACGAAACGTCTGACACAATCTCACATCTAAAGACAATCTTCTCACGTCTAACGATCAAGACCGTTATAATGTGTGTGGCTGGGTTGGCTCAGTGTGTAGCAGGCACACATATACTTTTTTTTAATATGATTTATTTATGGGATTTTGAACATAACAGATACATAATACACCTCATCCATAGAATGAAACGTATACAAAGAGTCAATCTGTGACACAAGGTACTAACAGAGAGACGATTTACACCCAGTTCCCACCCCCTACCCTCTCCTACAAAGAGATATCATTGAGATAGGCACACATATACTTTAAGGATTATGCCTCAACGCAGAGGTCCAGGGTTCAAGTCCGACCTGTGACTTGTGACGATTTCCTTCATGTCCCCCTCCCCTTTCTCACCTAGCTGTCCTATCACATAAAAGAAGAAAACCCCCAAAAATAACTAGCAGTTTAAGCGGTAGTGCTGTTTTTCAGCGTCAGCCAACAGTACGCTCTTGTATTTCTCTCTTTTTCTCCGCCCCCGCAAAATGCCAAGTGCAATGTAAAAAGTCTAAAATGCAAAGCTTGAATATCAATGCTTAAACTGAAATCTTTTAAATCTTTTATTGATTGAGAGAAACCTCAAAGATAAAACCCAAAATGGAAAATAGAAAAGCTAAAATGGAAATGTGTAAAATGAAAATCTCAAATAAAAAAATAATAATTTTATCTTTAGAATTTTACATTTTGAAGTTGCCGTTTGACATTTTAAGATTCAACTTTTCAATGTCGATTTAACATTTTGGCTTTTCATTTTGACTTGTCAATGTAAATGAGGAGGCGTGGCCCACAGGCTGGTGGGAGGGTCTGAAACTAAAGGGGTGCAGAGGCACCTTATGGACAGCAGGGGGGGCTGCCTGCTGGGAGCATCTGTAGAGGCGTTCAGGAGCATCTGTTGAGGCGTTCAGGAGCATCTGTTGAGGCGTTCAGGAGCATCTGTAGAGGCGTTCAGGAGCATCTGGCTGCAGTTTCACCAGCAGGCTGGCTTGGCCTCATCATTAGATTAGATAGAAACTGATGATGCGGCTAAACACAAAAAATATGAACTAAATACTAAATCTAATGTGTATATAGCCTATGTCATAATTTTGTCTGTCTGTCTGTCTGTCTGTCTGTCTGTCATTCATTCAACATTGGAGAAAATGTGCAATGGGCCATCAGTTATTGTAAAACGGCCCACATTCAAACTCTACACAGTTAATTTCTCGCATAAAAAAAGTCTCAGATGTGAATTTAGTGAAATATCAGACAGAAATCGTAAGCTTCGGTCTGACGTGACAGTCAGCTTGTTGCTCGGCGGCCGGCCAGTGATTCTCAGAGACCCTTTCTCAACCCTCGCACCAGCCTTTGGGCCACACCTCCTCATTTACATTGACAAGTGTCAAGTCAAAATGAAAAGCCAAATGTTAAATCAAAATTGAAAAGTTGCATCTTGAAATGTCAAACGGCAATTTCCAAATGTAAAATTCAATAAAAATAAAATTTCACACTTTATAATTATAAAGTGCAAAGACAAAAATAAAATAATTTATTTTTTCAATTTGAGATTTTAAATTTAAGTATTTCCATTTAAGCTTTTCTATTTTCCATTTTGAGTTTCATAGCTGATGTTTCTCTAAAACAATAAAAGATTTCAGTTTAAACATTAATAATTCATCTTTGCATTTTTACACTGCACGTTACATTTTGAAATTATATTTATTATATTATTTATATATTATATAATTTTATATTTTTATAACGTTTCCTTTTTCTTTTTTAAATTATGGCATGCTTTTTTTCTAGTAGCGTAGTAAAATAATATTTTTAATTTGATCTCGCTGTGTTTTCTCTTTGGACTTTAAATCTGAATTATGAATACATATTTCCTCCATAGAGAGAAATTATATGGGTCTCCGTTTACAGTTAAGAGCCACATGGCTGTGACAACCATGCAACTCTCTGATTGGCCGGCCAGCCCGCCCACGAGAGCCCGCGGCCACTCTGGCATCAGCCCAAATCTTCAGATTACAGTCCGCCGTTGCTAGACGCAATACAAGTCACCAGAGGGCGGAGCCTCGTTTTCCCCTCTGGAGGAAGGGGCGGGGCTTAAATGTGCCCGGACTCTATGACGCATGTCAGATAATACATAATAATTTGTAAATGACGGAGGTTAACGTCGTATTTCTTACCAACAATACATGCATACATGCATACATGCATACATGCATACATGCATACATACATGCATACATGCATACATACATACATGCATACATACATACATGCATGCATACATGCATGCATACATGCATGCATGCATACATGCATGCATGCATACATGCATGCATGCATACATACATACATACATACATACATACATACATGCACACCTGGACTTAAATTCACACCTGGTCACTTCATCACTTTAACACTGGACTCAACATTGACACTTTGATAATTTATGGTCTTTTCTTGTTTATTTGACAAATGTTCTTGTTGTTGTTGTTATTATTGTTATTTTGTTGTCTTTATACTGTCTTTTTTATCTATTTTTTATTTCTTGCAAAAACTGCTGCTGGAACTTTCAATTTCCTCGCGGGAGTCATCCCAAAAGGATTAATAAAGAGAAGTCTAAGTCCAACGTTCCTGATGTTGTGGTTTGACCTTCACAGAGTTACTGTTCGACCCAGTGGCAGACGCTGAGGGAGCGCTTCGACTCCGGCCTGTACGCCTCGCACGCCGATCTTCACAGACTGAAGTAGGTCTCACAGGGTTATCAAACCGCTTCTAAGGCTGAATCCCATTTCTCTATCTTACCCCTTACCCCTTGGCCCTAGAAACCAAGGGGTAAGGGGTAGGTGAAAACATCCCCCTATGAAATGGGTCACCACTTGGTGACATCACCATACAGTATTGATCACAAACTTCCAAGATGGCGTCTCTGTTGATTGTGTGGGTTTTGACAACAGTGTCATTTGCATTTATATATGTTTTAGTTATGTTATGTTCACTTTGGTGGTGCAGAGGCAGATGTTATCTGTGTAATACTTAGGTCTGTTTGCAATACATGTATACACACACACACACACACACACACACACACACACACACACACACACACACGGTGTGTTGTATATCTGTTTCAGCTATCACCGTTTTGAATGTCATTGATGTTCAGAAAAACATTTTAACAAAATTCTGTCTTTATTGCCTGATAAATTAAACATAACAGGCAAAAACATTACATTAAATATATTATATTACAGAACCATTATCAACTATTAGAACCATAACTTACATGTCACACACATAAAAAGGCTTCAAATGTGTAAAACAAAAAGAAGACACAAGACCACAAACAAAGGGTAAGGGTTAAGGGGAAGGGTAGGGGTAAGGGGTAAGGGGTAAGGGGTAAGGGGTACAGGTTAAGGGGTAAGGGTAGGGGGAAGGGTTAAGGGTTAAGGGTTCAGGGTTAAGGGTTAAGGGTTAAGGGGTAAGGGTTAGGGTAAGGGTTAGGGTAAGGGGTAAGGGGTACAGGTTAAGGGGTAAGGGTAGGGGTAAGGGTTAAGGGTAAGGGGTAAGGGGTAAGGGTTAAGGGGTAAGGGTTAAGGGGTTAGGGGGGAGGGGTTAGGGGAAGGGGTAAGGGGTTAGGGGTTAGGTGGAAGGGGTAAGGGGTAAGATAGAGAAATGAGATTCAGCCAAAAGCTTGCCGTACGAGTTGGCTCCAGAATAAGATGCTTGCTAGCGTAAAGAAGAATGAATCCTTGTCTTTTATGTTCCTGCCTGCAGGTACCAGTGTTTTAAATCAGCTTGGATGTATGAAGTGTTGCACTCGGGCTTCTCTTTCCCAGCCGATTATAAAAACCTGAAGACCGCCCTGTTGGTCTATGATAAGGAGGTCCAATGGACGCTTGGAGCCATTCTCTACAGGACTCGGTTTCTGCCTCTGAGGTAAGATTTTCTGTCACACATGCCTTGTTCTTAGTCTCTTTACTGGTTAAGTTTTAAAGGGCCAGTGTGGAACGTTTTTAGTTCATTATCCTTGTTGTCCTTTTTTCATACATTTTTCCACCACCATCAATTCCAAGTATTCCCTTTGGCTTGGAACCCTAACCCTTGGGGTTTTACATTTGCATTCGCGTGAACAGGGGTAGATGCTCCATATTCGTGCGCCATCTTGAACTACGTTAGCCGGTGAGGACCACATGTACTCAAAATCCAGATTTCAGGAACAGGAGTCTTCTTCTTCGCCCAGAAAAAGGATCTTGAAAAGAGCAAGAGGCCGGCTTTTTGAAGAGTGAAGGCGACCGTAGCTGAAATACGTACAAATCTTATAGGCACTCTCAGATACAGTATTAGGGGACCACTAAGGTCTATATGAAAGAGACTTCAGATACAGTATTAGGGGACCACTAAGGTCTATATAAAAGAGACTTCAGAGACAGTATTAGGGGACCACTAAGGTCTATATAAAAGAGACTTCAGATACAGTGTTAGGGGACCACTAAGGTCTATATAAAAGAGACTTCAGATACAGTATTAGGGACCACTAAGGTCTATATAAAGAGACTTCAGATACAGTATTAGGGGACCACTAAGGTCTATATAAAAGAGACTTCAGAGACAGTATTAGGGGACCACTAAGGTCTATATAAAAGAGACTTCAGATACAGTGTTAGGGGACCACTAAGGTCTATATAAAAGAGACTTCAGATACAGTATTAGGGACCACTAAGGTCTATATAAAGAGACTTCAGATACAGTATTAGGGGACCACTAAGGTCTATATAAAAGAGACTTCAGATACAGTATTAGGGGACCACTAAGGTCTATATAAAAGAGACTTCAGATACAGTATTAGGGACCACTAAGGTCTATATAAAAGAGACTTCAGATACAGTTTTAGGGACCACTAAGTTCTATATAAAAGAGACTTCAGATACAGTATTAGGGGACCACTAAGGTCTATATAAAAGAGACTTCAGATACAGTATTAGGGGACCACTAAGGTCTATATAAAAGAGACTTCAGATACAGTATTAGGGACCACTGAGGTCTATATAAAAGCATCCAAAGAGCACAATGTCGTGGGACCTTTAAGTAATCATCTACACTACTAATTTAAAGTTTTAAAAACAATTCTGAAATAAAATTTTCCTTCATAATCTATTAACAAATATTGTCTTTATCTCCATTTCCAACCATTGAGATAACATCTATGTTCAGGGAATGAATCAGTCTCTACTAGAACACTATTAAAGATGGAAGTGGGGTTCGTTTTTAGTCATCAGGTTATAATTCATGTTAAAAATCACTATGGAAACAACATAAGTGTCATATCCAGAATAATGTTCTGAGTCAGGAATACATGTTTATCACAGGAAATACGGTAAGGTGCTGATTTCAGGTAGAAAACATGGAACTTGGACCATTTTTCTTCTTGTAAAAACTTGAAATGGGTCAATTTGACCCGAATACCATACAAGGGATAAATGAAAAAAAAAAAAAATTGTTTAAATGATGCCAATAATTCCCTATGGAACAACCCCCCCCCCCCCATACATATTAAAGCTGCATAGACCCTGCAAACGTTTAAGACGCACCTTTTTGCTGCAGCTTTTAACCCTCGTTAACCTGGATTCTGATGTGTTAAAGTGTTGTTGTTGTTGTTTGTCTCCCTGTGATTCCAAGCCAAATACCGTACTAATGAACGGGGCTTTACTGACTCGTTTGTTGACCCGGTAACGTTCGTGTCTTCCAGGGACATCCAGCAGGAAAGTCTGAAGGCGGTGCACTCTCACTGGAGACACAGCTTCTCCTTCGTCAACAACCACTACTTATTCCTGGCTTGTTTCTTCATCGTCTTGCTGTCCATCATGCTGTACTTACTGCGCCTCCGCCGCATCCATCGGCGCGCGGCGCAGTCCTGCACGCCGTCCTCCGTGCCGTGGTTGGAGGAGGGCCTCGGCTCGCCCATAATCCCCATCAACCTCTAAACTTTCTCAAGTCCAGACGGCACGTCTGACTCTCCCAAGCCGCGAGTATCTGCTCGTCCGATGAGCGTTTTCAGAAGTCAGCGAGTCCTTCAGACGCTGAGGAGACTGGATCACATGAAGAAGATCTTGTGAGTCTTCAGATGTACCTGAGCTGTGAAAATCTTCTGTGTTTTGAAGTTATTTTGTTTAATAATGTATTTTTTTTTTAATTTAGAATCCACATCAGAGTCCTTTTATTTTATTTCTGTGACAAACACAACGGTAATCTTCAATATCTACATATTCAATATGTAGTCTGTTGAATTTCCCAAAGCTTCACACGCTGTATTTGCCTTTTTTTTATGTATTTTTATGTCTACGGTCACATCTTCTCTTCTTTTTGTTTAATGGTACAAGCACTCGCTGTTTCTACAGTAACTTCAAAGGGTTCAGGTATCATTAATCATTCATTTGTAATTACAAAATGGAAAAAAAACATATTTGTTATTTTTTTATAAACCAAAAACCCGTTCTGGTCTCAGAATCGGAGCCCCTAAAGCAGGGGTGTCAAAGTCCGTTTCACTAAGGGCCACGCTGGAAAATTAAGAATCACATCAAGGGCCAGACATATATTATATTATTATTATTACAATATACATTCATTCACATGGTTTTATTCCATCAAAAAAGTCAAATATCTTTGACTGTATTATTGCGTCTCATATAGTCTCCTCACCTACAGCTTGGTCCACATAAAGCCCCAAAATACTAAGTTAGCTACGAAAAAAGCGAAGAAACCTTGGAGTTGGCGACTAAAGATGTCGGCAATCGTGTCAAAAACCTAAAAGAAAAGCACCAAAGTGTCAAAACTTTGTAAAAGTGACACAAAAACTAGGTGGGCCAAAATGTGTTATGAACCCAAAATTGATATGCGGCCCGGATCAAAATCTGTGAGGGGCCAGATATGGTCCACGGGCCTTGAGTTTGACACATGTGCCCTAAAGGATCATGGGGAATCTTATTTCTTTTCCAAGTCTGCTTGTCGTAGTACCGCTTAGTTTGGTGTGAAACGGCTCAGTGAACTACGTCTCTCGTCTCACGATATACGTCACCCTGCTTGATGCTAGCTAGGGGCTAGCCAGCTAGCTAGCTAGGGGCTAGCCAGCTAGCTAGCTAGGGGCTAGCTAGCTGGCTAGCTAGCTAGCTGGCCGCATCGCTAGGGGCGATGATCGCCTCTCTGTAACGAGCGCCATTTTCATTCTTCAGTCGAAGTATAATGATGAAAGGAATTGCCAAAAACTAAAGTACGGCTGTTTTTGAATGATTTTTTGTTCGATTCTGACACAGTAATCAGGTTTTTTTTCCATCTGTTTTTACAACAAATAACAAATGTAAGTTTTTGAATTACAAATGGATTACGGATTATTCACTGATACCAGACCTTAAATGCAATATGATTTGAAGTCTGTCTCTCTCTCTCTCTCTCTCTCTCTCTCTCTCTCTCTCTCGCTCTCTTGCTCTCTCGCTGTCTCTCTCGCTCTCTCACTGTCTCTCTCTCTCACTGTCTCTCTCTCTCGCTGTCTCTCTCTCGCTGTCTCTCTCTCTCTGTGTGTGTCTGTTTCTGTGTCACTCTCCGTGTGTGTGTGTGTGTGTGTGTGTGTGTGTGTGTGTGTGTGTGTGTGTGTGTGTGTGTGTGTGTGTGTGTGTGTGTGTGTGTGTGTGTGTGTGTGTGTGTGTGTGTGTGTGTGTGTGTGTGTGTGTGTGTGTGTGTGTGTGTGTGTGTGTGTGTGTGCGCCTCAACACGACGATAGCCTTTGATATCTAAACTAGTGCAATACCTACCTGTCCCGTCACTGTCGGGGAAACGCTCCTCAACACATCTTCTCTTTCAGTCTGAGAGAATCCTTTTCTCTGAACGCCCCGCGTCCGACTCTCGGGTCGGACCCCGATCTGAACGCCCCGCGTCCGACTCTCGGGTCGGACCCCGTTCTGAACGCCCCGCGTCCGACTCTCGGGTCGGACCCCGTTCTGAACGCCCGCGTCCGACTCTCGGGTCGGACCCGTTCTGAACGCCCGCGTCCGACTCTCGGGTCGGACCCGATCTGAACGCCCGCGTCCGACTCTCGGGTCGGACCCGATCTGAACGCCCGCGTCCGACTCTCGGGTCGGACCCGATCTGAACGCCCGCGTCCGACTCTCGGGTCGGCCCCGTTCTGAACGCCCCGCGTCCGACTCTCGGGTCGGACCCCGATCTGAACGCCCCGCGTCCGACTCTCGGGTCGGACCCCGATCTGAACGCCCCGCGTCCGACTCTCGGGTCGGACCCCGATCTGAACGCCCCGCGTCCGACTCTCGGGTCGGACCCCGATCTGAACGCCCCGCGTCCGACTCTCGGGTCGGACCCCGATCTGAACGCCCCGCGTCCGACTCGGGTCGGACCCCGATCTGAACGCCCCGCGTCCGACTCTCGGGTCGGACCCCGATCTGAACGCCCCGCGTCCGACTCTCGGGTCTCAGGACCCCCGTTGCGTATATTTCTGTCGGGGCTTAACTTTCAGAAGCTGTCATATCACTGCTGCGAGGGGGTGTAACGGAGCACATGCCCCACTATTTATATGAGAATGGTCTTTATTGACATGTTTGCACAGATGAATGTGAAATAAGTGTCGTCACATTGCAATTCAATAATAATAATAAAGTTTTACGGTAAAGTTGTGGCTGGTTGTTTTATTTCACCGGTGCAGCGCCGGCTTGGATGGCCGATCGCTGCATGTAGACTTCATCAAAACCGAATCAGATCCTAAGAAGGGGGTCAAGTGTGAAATCAGTCGGTCTAACGGCTCAAGAGATGTGTGCATAACACAGACGGACTGCAGTTTATAGATGGAGAAGATAAGACTACAATAACAACCCAATATGATCATTCATCAGCGAGATTTCGAGACACAATTACATAACTTCCTGTTGTCCTCGGGTCACATTTGACCCATTTATAAGAAGTTTTTATACATCAAAAATTTGTGTTTCAACCAAATCAGAGAAAACAACGTGGATGGTACACCGCTCTTCAGTAACGTACGTGATCAGCTGGGGAAGTTCTACGTTAAAATCTAATGTGTCGAATTAGTGTCTTTTAAAATAATCCTTATCTCTAAAGCTTTTTGAGCAGCACTCACACAACTTTAGCCCGGTCCTACCGGACTCTGGTCTGTTAGCCCAGCCCGGTCCTACCAGACTCTGGTCCGTTAGCCCAGCCCGGTCCTACCAGACTCTGGTCTGTTAGCCCGGCCCGGTCCTACCAGACTCTGGTCTGTTAGCCTGGTCCTACCGGACTCTGGTCCATTAGCCTCTGGTCCACTAATTATATATATATATAGATATAGAGATAGATATAGAGATAGATATAGAGATAGAGATAGATAGATAGATAGATAGATAGATAGATTAGTTTGAGAAGGAGCAGGTGGACACAATTAGCTTATTTGGTCCTGCCCCTATTTCACAAAATCATCATATTATAAAGTAAATTGATTCAAATACAGCAAACGATCTTTCATATTTTCCTCTAACATACAATGAAATACATTATTTGATGAAGGGTTAACGTAAGGAATCAACAGAGTAAGTTTCACAGTGTTATCTGTTTCCTTTTCGCCTGCAGTGTCTCCCACGTAACGTCTCACAGCTCTGAACATGTAACACTAACAACGAAGTGTCTCTTTGACCCTCCTGTTGTCCTCGGGTCAATCTCACCCATTTTCAACAAGTTTCTATATCAGAAATTTGGGTTTTCTTTCAACCAAATTGTGGAAAAAAGAACGTGGATGGCTCTTCACAAGTAAAGTAAAGACTCAGTTCACTACTTTCATTGAAT